>WAAB01009266.1:0-25000 GCA_013389865.1 Piaya cayana
TTTTTTTCAATGAGGTTTAGTGATCATGCCTTCATTTCTGTTCCTTATCTGTAATAAGAATTTAATAGGTGCCATGTAAATACTGTAGATAAATAGGTGATTTCTTGTTTAAAGTTCACCCAGAGAGGCAGATGTATATGTATGTATATACTCTAAATAGAAATCCGTTTGGCAGAATTACGATTCTTCCACAGACATTTTTCTGAATGAAGGTATCTGTTACTGCTGAGCATTTCTCACTTATGGTAGATGAACACAAGAATGAGATTAATAAAAATGTCATGTTGCAAAATCTGACTCGCAGGCTTTCGAGTGGAATCCACAACCCAAGATGAGATATCTCAGGCTTGAGTAGGAGGAACAGAAAAGATGGGATCCACATCATTAACCAAGTCTCTGAAGAAGGGGCAGAATTTGTAGGGCACCAGATCTAGTTAGCATATGTAGCTTAGGTCCTGGCAAACCCCACAGGATCAGGGGTCCCCAGACACTTAGGCAAAGTAATCCTCCATCTGTGGAGCTCCAGCCTTTCAGCCCTGGCAGAAAGAAAGGTTTTCTCTGCGTGGGGAAGAAGTAGAGCCATAGGCATCTAGAGCTCTTCGAAGGCCACAGTCACAGCATCTAATTAGCTTATGCACCTTAAGGGGTAGATGGCAGCTGAATAAGGATTTTCAGAATTATAATGGTGAATTTAAGGAACTAGACACCACCTAAAATCTACATTGGATGTTCATATATTTTTTATTTTTTCAAGATCTGCATTTTTTTATTATTATTATTGCTCTCGTAGACCGTTGACAATTTTTTCAACTCGTTTCATACATATTGGTCTTCTGGTGTAAAGAATTATAGAATCATGGAATTACCAGGTTGGAAGAGACCCATCAGATCATCGAGTCCAAACATTCCTATCAAACACTAAACAATGTCCCTAAGGACCTCGTCTACTTGTGCCTTAAATACCTCCAGGGAATGTGAATCAACCCCCTCCCTGGGCAGTCTATTCCAATGCCTAATGACCCTTTCTGTAAAAAAACTTCCTCCTAATCTCTAGCCTAAATCTCCCCTGGTGGAGCTTGAGGCCGTTCCCTCTTGTCCTGTCCCCTGTCACTTGGGAGAAGAGGCCAGCTCCCTCCTCTCTACAACCTCCTTTATGTTAAGCAGGATTCACAGTGTCTTTCCTATCAATTCCATAATATTATGTGTTACCTTACAATATAGAAACTGAAGGTGGTTACTTAGCACCTGACACATGGTAGAGTTTTATAAGTTTTTTGTTATTGGAAGGTTTTAGATTTAAAAAAAAATTATTAGAGTTTTGCTGAAGTGAGATAGTGGTCTTTACTAGTCTTATCTGACAAAGTCTATAAGGATAACACAGCAAAGCAATACATTCTTCTTTCATGAGAATAGCAGACTTTTTTAAACCCACAAAACCTAGCAGTGCTATCAGTAGTTGTCAGTCCTCTCCGCATTGGTCAGTTGTCTTCATCTCCAGGATGGCTGACATCAGTTGAAAGGTTTTCTCCAAGCTTGTTCTCTATTCCTTCTTCAGAAAGGTCCCCCGAGAATCCATTGTCTGTGTGGCTNCTCGTAGACCGTTGACAATTTTTTCAACTCGTTTCATACATATTGGTCTTCTGGTGTAAAGAATTATAGAATCATGGAATTACCAGGTTNTGCTGAAGTGAGATAGTGGTCTTCACTAGTCTTATCTGACAAAGTCTATAAGGATAACACAGCAAAGCAATACATTCTTCTTTCATGAGAATAGCAGACTTTTTTAAACCCACAAAACCTAGCAGTGCTATCAGTAGTTGTCAGTCCTCTCCGCATTGGTCAGTTGTCTTCATCTCCAGGATGGCTGACATCAGTTGAAAGGTCTTCTCCAAGCTTGTTCTCTATTCCTTCTTCAGAAAGGTCCCCCGAGAATCCATTGTCTGTGTGGCTCGAGACAACATGTTGCAGAAACTCGCATCTATCTGGGCAATGATCATGCTTCAATCTTCAACAGGTCATAACAAATTTTGCATTGAATAATGCAGCTTCTGAGGAGCTTGCACAGAAGTTGTCTGCACAAAAATCAGGCAAAAAAAATGTGTTGGGAGGCAATGTAAAAAAATCTAGTCATCGATACATAATCATGATCAAAGAAGAGAGCTACATTGGTTGACAACATAGTGCAGCAAGGACCTGCTCTGAACTGCTATGCAGTGTTATGAAAATAGTAGCTGAGAAACCGAAAGGAAGTAAATACATTCATTTATTCTGACAGTCATAACATCCTTGTATCATCTCAGTGGAAAGTTACAAAAGATGTCTAAAGAGATTTTCAAAAGACATCTAAAGAAACCTCACTCGAGGCTTACAAAGAACAAGGCTCAAGGCCAACTCATCTTGGAAAGACAAGTCAGCATATTGCACTGTAAGAAATCCATGACAGTCTCTTAACATCATCACGTAATAGGTTCCTGAGAAACCAAATCTTATCAGTCTCTGGCATTATGCAAATTTCTGTCATAATCTCAATCTGTGGGCTTCGAGTCCTAATCAAACTGCCTTCAGATTCACAGTTGGCGAGCCTCCTATTGAAGTTGTTTTCCTATCCTCCATTTACTGGTCCAAAGAAGTTTTGGGGCTTGGCATGGCTTCAGAAAGCCTCAATTTCATGTGAGCATGGTGATTTATAAACAAATCCAAGGTCACCACAATATATCTCACGTGATAAATCATAATTAATATCTTCTGGCCAAACCTAAGTGTAAGAAGCCAGTAGAAATCCATAAGCTAAACGTGACCAGAAAAAGAAAATCATGTCTGAAAAAGGAAGTATTCAAAAGTTGAGGTGAAAAGGAGTTCTTAAAAAAAAGGAATGATTCTTATAGTAGCATAATCTCAAAGATATCCATCCATGATTATATATATGAATATGTGTATGATGTATCTATAGACACGTATTCTCCCATGCACAATAACACTAACAATAACAATACCAGCTTGTTCAGAAAGTGGTACTAGATGTTTTCAGTGCAGATTGAGGACTATCAAATCCACCTTGGAAAGCTTTTTAAAATTTTATCTGGAAAGTGGTGCGAAATTCTGATTCAAGAATGATTAACTGATGTTGGAATAGAAGTGAAAAGCCTTAACATTTTAGAAGACGTGCTAAGGTGATATAGGGCACAGAGGGACTAGAAGGGAAGACTTCTAATCTACATGTGTTAAAAAAATGCACAAAAAGTTATATGTAATCATCCCGTGTAAAACCAATAAGTAAAAAAAAAAAAAAAGAGGAGAAATTGCTGTTCAAATGGAAGAACTGGGTTCCACATGAGAGGTGTATAAACTGGCTACAAACATCTTTAAACTGTAATATTCCCAACCATTAAAGCTGCCATATTCTAGCACAATCTCCACTCAAATCCGAGGCAGAAAGGAAGCATAATTCCACTGGAGATGTAAACAGAGGCTGTCATTTCTGTAATAGCAGCAAACTGGTAACTAAAGAGGTTCATTCCAGGCTATTTGTTCCCAGGAGGTGTCAAGGAACAATGTGCCCCAGTAACCTCCTAGTTTTCTTTCAATGACCTCTCCTTCACAGTTACGAACAGTTTCTTCTCAACAGCATTTTTAAATAGATCTTTACAGGTTTGGAAGCAACTGTTTTAGGAAAAAAATATTGGAGGGCATGCCTACGTATAGATTTATTTTTTTTTTTGAGGTGGAAAATAGCCCAACACATTCAGAAATAAAGGGCATTGAAAAGAAAATTAGTGGCTAAAACTTTTGTTCCTATTATTTTGCTTAGAAAGTTTTAACCAAGTTGTTGAAAGGGAAATAATATTTTTTTAAAAGTCTGTGAAGATTTAGTTTCTCTGTAGAGTTGTGCTCTGTGAAGGAAGCCCAGGTAGACCTACCTATAGAGAACCTCATTCAAGAGAGACTTTTTTTTTTTTTACCTTTTGAAGAACCCCACTGAAAGAGTTAACAGCAGCAATGAAAATTGCCTTAAGATTAAAGGAACAGAAAAGCTATATAATTTGGTCTTATAAATATGGTGGAGGTTTCTCAATTATCATCAGAGGAAATGAAAAAGTTTTAAAATAATTTGTACTTGGATTTTAATGTCATGTAAAAGTTTGCTCAGGAGGGTCACGTTCTCCCCCAACTTAGTCTTTTGTTATTACAGTTATAATTTTTTTAGCATAGTGGAGATTTTATTGCGGATGCCTGGCCTGTCTCTTAACTCATGCTAATTATATTCATAATTAAATGTTAAACAAGAATTGACTAGGCCAACTGTCTCGCACAGGTGTTTGTGATATGAGTAGTTTAATGCTTACACGATAAATTATTGGATACAAATCTGCAGGAATCTGCTTGATGAGAACCTCTTGTCAAGAACTTTGCGGTATATGGTAGGTCCAGCACAGTGCTTTGAAAACAGAACTTGCAAATTATAGAATCATATAATAACCAGGTTGGAAAAGACTCACTGGATCATCGAGTCCAACCATACTGTTATGTTAAAAATGTGACTTGTCCTCAATTGCACAAGCTAAAAGATTATTTTTTCTGGGTTCTTACTTGCCATGGGATCCAGGTGCTCAGAGTATTAATGTCGATGGAGAGTTGAGGGAGTCACAGAGTGCTTGGTGGAAATGTCATCTAGGAGAAAGTGTGCCTCACTTTAATTTGCAAAAAATGTTGTGTATATTTGTAACGATAATCTGATTAATCGCTGAGACTCCAGTAAACCTGCAAATGGCAAAATCATGGGTTTGGATTTGCTCCTCTTCTATTTACTTTTTAGGGATAGAAAATAATTGGTTTATGTAACTTAAATTTAATCTGTGGTTAAGAGAATTTTATCATTGAGTGGGGAGAGGCAGAAGCAAGAAATAAGCCAACTTGAGAGTTCATATGTGGGTTAGCATAAGAAAAACTCTGAGAAAATTTAGCAGGAGAAAGTGGTGAAAGAGAAGACAAAGAAAAACTGAGAAATCTGAGCAACAACACTGGGCAAAAAAAGGAGGAAAAGGAGAAAGAAGGAGCTATCTAGTGACTGTGACAAGATCTCTGTAACCTGCAATGTTTGCAGGGGGGAGAGGAACTTCTCGTGAAGGTTATCTGGAGCTCTTGACAAAGTGAGAATTGGCGCTCTGGGATGGAGGGGAAAAAATGTTTCATCGGGCTCATGAATGAAGATTCCACTCGAGGAAAGTAATAACAGGAGGAGAAGCAGCCCATAATGGCCAAGTTATACAGTTTCAGAGGTGCAAAAATGGAAGGGATGAGGGGGCAGGGAAGCAGGAAGGGAATGCCGGGAAGAGACAGAAAAGGAGAACCTTCAGGAAAAAGACAAGGGGATGCTGAAAGTTACCACTTCCAGTGTTGTGCTGTCTTCCTCTCTCTATGCACTTTCTAAATATCTGAAATCTGCTACCTCTCCTAAATAAGAGTAGTACCTCACATCTCTCTGTGGTGCCACAGTGGATCTGAACCAATGGATAAAATGTCTTAGTGATAAAAGATGACAAATGAGTTGTTCTGTGGTCTTCGTCATGTAGTTATTTGAAGACCTGAACTACTACTGAAAATTAAGTTCTTTTGTATATCCTAAATACTTCAAGAATCTTTGCCTTCTAGTAAATTTAAGCTGTGTTCATTTATACCCGTCCTTCAAAGGACTATTACCTCCTCCAGGGCTCTCGAGCTCAAGCATGCTCTGACCAAAGTGCTCGAGTGCTCCTGACATCAGACTCTTCCTTTGGAAGTTTCTCACACAGATTGTGAAATTTTGTGGGTCCTCAAGTTCTGGCAGGTAAAACCACCTATAAAATGAGCCTTAATACAGACCATTTCCTTGTAGTTTTAGAAAATATTAATTTATAATGACAAAAAGCGTACATAGCACCATGGAACCAGGGAAAGCTCTGTATAACTTCAGACAAGAGTCCTGATAATAATGCATTAAATGAGCTGGAAGAAAATGGATAACTTCAGATTTTCCACATAGGACTGTGATAAACCTTTGGATGAGGACTTGGTAGAAGTAAAATTAAGTAATACAGGCCCTGCTTTAAAAAGTATCTTTACCATCTGAGAGAAGTAATCTGTCAGAAAGGAGTTAAAACAGGTCATTTTCTCTGGAAATGTTCTAGAAATGGCCTGAAAATGGCACGGGGAAGGAAATCAGAAATAATATGTTCTAAAAATTCCACAAAGTACCCAAGCACAAAATCAAGTTGTGAATGGTAAAAAAAAAAAAAATAAATAAACAAAAACCAAAAAAAAAACCCCAAACAAAAAAAAAAACCAAAAAAACCACCCTTGAAGTTTACCATCATGGCACAAATATGGGGTTGGAAAAGAAACACATCACTGATCTCTTTTCTCTGGTGACCAATGATAGGACCCTAGGGAATGGCAGGAAGATGTGCCAGGGGAGGTTTAAGTTTGAAAATATTCTTCACTCAGAGTGTAGTGGAACATTGAAACAGCTTCCCAAGGAAACCGTAGCGGCCCTGAGTGTGGCAATATTCAAGAAGCAGTGTGATTGTTAGGGTTGCTCTATGCAAGGACAAGAGTTGGGCTCAATGGTCCTTGTGGTCCCCTTCCAACTTAGGGCTTTCTATGAGTCCATGCTAAAGGGCACGATAAAAATAAATAAAATACTAAAATAGTAACAGTAGTGCTGTATGCAGAATTCTTATTGAATTGCACAGAGATTCGGAGAAAAGCTAAGTCACAGGTTGAAATCAGGCATCAGTTTTCCAGGCTGGATGTTGATGGTCTCCTTCACTGCAGCCATTGCCTTGCAGCATCACTTCACGCAGCCCTGGCTTCCAAGCATCTCAGTGTTGAAAGGACCAGCGCCTGCTATGGGAATTGAAAACCAAAATGCTTTGGAAAGTCATGATGTCTAAATGTGAGGGTAGGCTTGTGTTCTTATTGAGGCTGGGCCAGAGTTCAAAGTTAAGAGGATTTGTAATGTCTCTTGAGGGACACAATTGTGAAAAAGTAGTGCTGGAAATCTGGGTAATGTGGCTGCGGAAAAGCATCTTTAGCAGCTGTACTACACCAGCTGTACCAGATAACAGCTAAAAAGGGAAGTCAACTAAAGTAAGACATAGTGTGGGAATGGAAGAAATGAGTAGTGTCTCACATTCCTCCTCCTAAATGGGTGTCGGAGTGTGCAGCCCTCAGGCAACCTCTTGTACAGGAAACCCATTGAACAGAACTTTTACTTTTAAGGATGCTTCCTTGGCTGCAGAAACAGTTCTGCAATCCGCCGCCTTCTGCTTGTAGCACAGGTATCGAACACAAAATGCCCACGATTTTGAAAAGAATTGCAATTTGTCTTGCTTCCCAGAGAGTCAAACAACTCCCTTTGACTCCCTTCTATATAAAATTCATTAGCCTGCTAATCTGTTCGACTATTGTTTCATTTTGGCCAATGCACTAATGCTTCAATTGCCTGGGAAGATAGTATATCACACAGATAATCTCACTAAGATCAAGAGCACAATCTAATTCACAACCGACAGCTCATGGTCTGACTCATTCACTGTTAAACACTTGAGTGACAGTGTTGTACTGGGGGGAGCATGCGAGCCAAGCACAAAAAAATCTTCACCTAGGTTTGTTTACATGCTTAGAAACTCAAACTGTGTATTAATCACTTGTACAAAAAGTAAGATCTGAAGCAACAGAAAGGTGGGACTCTCAGCTGACTGAGCTGGGTGTCTGCTTCAGCTCGTATGGAATACCCGGTGTTTGTAATTGTCAGGAGAGCCCCAGTTAACAAGGGAAATACTTTCCAAGCTGACACAGTGTCACATAAAGGGTAATAAATGCACATATAGAGAAAGTGTGAGGTGAGCAGGGACCAGGACTAAATCCCAACCTAAAGTACTCGCTATATCTTCTCCCCACAATCCTACAGGTGATGCTGAGAGTAAAGAGGGACAGGGAGGAAATTGCCCTAATATCTATGCAATGTGACTGTCTGTAAGGAGGGCGAATGAAAATGACTGTGGGAGCTGCAACAATTTCTTTTTCTTTTCCTTTCTTTTTCTTTCTTCTTTTTTATTCCTCCCTTTTCTTCTTTCCCTTTCCTTTTTACTTTCACCTTTCATTTCTTAAACGATATTTTCCTATTTTTATTTTAATAATTATTTTCATTTTCAAACAAAAAAAGAAGGGAGAAGAAGGAAGGGTTGCCTGGCAGGGAGGTTTATACACGCTTCTGCAGCTCCAGCCCTGGGCTATCAAGTGCCACTTCTAGAAGAGCCTTTTCCTTGGCTTATGTTTGATTTGCATCTGTATGTTCACCTGCAGCCAGAACTAGCCTATGCTGCCTGCAGCTGAGGTCGTTGCTTGTTTTTCTTCACACCACAGATCAAGGCACCTGATGAGGCCACATTCCTGCTTGCACGCTTAAGTGTATTAACTTTTTTTTTTTTAAAGTAGCTCACTATGTGTATATAAAACCTCCACAGAGAAGTATCAAAACTGTGATGAGAGTAACCACTTCAGGAGATGTTAGTAGAATTTGATCCAAGATATGTGTTTTTGCTTTGAAGTGGTAGCTGTCCTCTAGTTCAGATGGTATTTGTGAATCACTGCCTCAAAAACGGGGTCTTTTGGCACATGCTTTAGGCTGATGACAGGCAAACTGCAGTCGATTCTGTCTCAGATATCTCCAAAAATAATCTTAGGTTTGACATAACACACCATGTCATGAAGTGATATAAGCCACATAAGCACAAAGCAGGCTTTACATTTAAAGAAGAATAATCCTATTTTCAGATAGGATACTTTCCATCAATTTGGCTAACGAGTATCTGATGCAGAGTATAGGCAGTAGGCTGTTAATGCTGAGAGCCCTTAAAACCTGCGAGTTGTGGTAGTTAGAGGCTGTGGTAGCCTGTTTTCTAGCTCTGCTATCTCATAGTTGCTCAGGCACACGCGGATCAAGCAGGCACACATGCACTAAAGATGCCAGTCTGGAAATAAAGATCTGGTTTTAAACTGTCTTTAACCCCTCAGCACCAGCGATCTAGAGTTCCTGATGCTAAAGAGTGATGTAAAATGCATTAATGCTTAGCACTGGGAAATCCCAACTCCTGGTGCCAAGAGGTTCATAAATATAGTAATGAAACCTCTTGACTCAAAGTGAGCACTATTTAACAGAACAAGCATGAACAGCCTTTAGGAGATTTTGCAGCTGGATTTGTTCCACTGTGTCAGAGCTGAACCTCCATGATAGTAGTTTTTTAAAAAAATGCATGGCTAAAAAAAAGAGTTTAAGGAAACCAGGCAGTCAACAAATAAAAACTAAAACTTAAAAAAAAAAATGTGGGAAGGAAATGTAAATATGCTGCTGTATCACATACTAGGAAAACAAGCACTAAGAATCTCAAAGTATGAATGCAGTGACAGATGCCAAGGTCTCTGGGTAGTGTCCACCAAGCTTTATTTTGCACATGTTCTTGGACAACTAAAATGAGTCCTTTCTGTGATAATTTACTAGCAAATCAGCGTCAATAAATCAGAATCATGTAAGCAGTCATGTTTATTATATCCTTCTTGCTTAATATTCATGATAGTAATTTATTTTTATAGTACAGTTTCACTGTTATCTCCTCCACTGCTGTAACTTTGAGTCAAGCAAGCTGCAAAAGTAGAAGGTCAGGTAACCCTCTGAAGGCTGTAAAAGTTCATTCACTCGGAATTTGCCTGGTTAGATTTTTTTGAAAATGCTTTTGTGGCTCCTTAAAATATTTATACTATAATCCTAACCTAGCATGATTTATTTAACAAATATCACTGCAAAATAAGAGTTACAAAGCTGTGTACGGATAGGATAACAACTCCGTAAACAAAGAATCCCAAATATCTAGAACTGTACAACTGAAAATTGTCACGGAATCTGGTGTTAAGGTCTGTATTTTAATAGAAATTCATGCTTTTCTTGTAAAATCTGTAAGGCACACACTTATTTAAGACTTCCTACTGCTTTGCAATGGCAAGAATGAAATGAAAATTTAGGTAAATTTTTATAAAGTGTTAAAAAAAGAAAGAAATTTAATCCTTGATTCATCAAGGTGTTTTGCTGTGCTTTCTCAGTTACAGTAAAAGCAAATCAAATGACTTTTCACTGCAAGAGAAACACAAAGGAGTTGTAATCTAAGTAGTAGAAGTCAGGACCAAACGTGGAGGTCTTTTTAATCAGATTGGCAATGGTAGAAACAGGAGTTTTTATCCAAGAACATGCAAAGTATAAAACCAGCTACGACTTCTACCTGTCACTCCTACTGAAACAGCTGAATCCTGACTTAGTGAGACCTTAGTAACTTAAGATCTAGTCTTTAATAGTGCATCTTAACAGTCTTCAACAGATTTAAGCGAATAACCCTGGATTTCAGCCATGCCAGCTGAGATACAAGGACTCATACCTTTCTTTTAGCGCAATCATAAAACACAATTAAGTTTAATGAGAAAGAGCACAAATTCCAGATGATATAGATGTCAAGATCTTGTGCATTGCCTATAAATCAGAAACCAGCAGAACAACTCTTTTTTTTTATTGTTTTCTTTTAATATTTTTCTGTACGGCTGATCTGCTTTACTATTTCACCTCAGACTGAGTTTGTGTAGTGGAAGAAGAATTCAATATGTAAAATTCCTCTGGTTAAAGACAGTTTATCACTACACAATAGCCTTATTGGTATGTCCCCTTGTCTTTCATTTAAGGATGAGCTTTTGATGAAGCTGTATTAGTTGTTGCACATAATCAATTGTTTCTCATCTAGGAACATATTTTTCATTAGACAGGAGGTGGAGGCCACACAAAAAATATTGCTGATCAGATGAATGAAGCATAAACCTACCTCATCACAAAGATAACATCTGAAAAGCCTTCAGGTTTATTTATGGCAAACAAAAATTATGACTAGGCTTCAAGAAATGACAAAGATAAGCTGACATAAAAGACATTTTTATTCTAAGTGTAAACTATCATTAAATGTATTTAGATTTACACCCTATAATTATTATGATTGTAGGAATTAATCAATCAACTGATTAACATGTAGGGTCAGCAGGACACGGTGATCTTATCTTGAAACTTGAATTAATTAATTATTCCTTACTCTACATTATTATTTCCTACTTGTGTATGTTTTATCAAAGTGTCCCTATTGACAAAAGACATATATAATTTTTAATATGATGTATTGAGTCAAGCCCGGTAAGTGACTGGCATACATTTACTAATTTGCCATCAGAATTTCAAATTAATTAAAAGATTTTTTAAGCGTTGCCTAATTTTTAACTACTTGTTATATTCTAATTAGCCAGGTTCAATTAAATTGTTTTCAATGTAGCAACTTAAGAGCTCTCATCTCTTCAAGTGGAGTCAAATTCAACGGGTGCATATTGTTGTAACGATATAATTCTGCGTTCATTATACCACAAGCCAGCAAAGTCTTTTTGAGCAATGTATTTGTTTACTGTCTGTGGCAACATGAAGAATTTCCAGCTCCACGAGTAATCTTGCTGTCAGGAGGTCTTCCTAAAATTCAGTTATGTTTTCATTTGCTTTACACAGAAGTGTTGCTTCCAATATCCTCTTCATTGCGCTGAACATTTCCTCTGCGTCCTTGTATCTTGGCCACAGCGGAGTCACCAGCGACACTCTTGCTGGCTCCAGAGAAGACACCATCTTAGCCTTCAGGTGTTAGTAGTTCTTAGCCATTCTTCTGGCATCTTCAGTTATAATTTAACCAAGCTTCTTTTAATCTCATTGCATATATCATTGCTTCCAACATAATATTCAAGCCTTTTTACTTTTAGACATAGTTTTAGGGATTTACGTTTTGTTAGTATCCTGATCATTTTCAGCATCTTTCTCATGATAACGGGCTCCAGAATTGACCAGGATCCATCAATGAAGGAGAGGTGAACACATAGTGTAAGGTTTTACTGCCCTGGACACTCTAATTACACTATCATTTTTTCTGATTTCCTCCTGGGTAAAAGTCTCATGTTTGTTTGATATTCCTGGATCTTAAGAATTTGTGCTAGTGATATATTATTTTTCATTCTTCTGTCTTATGTTTTCTTATCTTTTTCTTTTATTCCATAGTTGGTAGTTTAAAGCAAGCCTAGTAAGCCCTGGTGGTGTTGAAGAAAGAAATACATAGTTTGTTAGGTAGCACCTAATCCAATGGTTTGTCCCAAAAATCATTCGGATGGTCTGTGGCTGTAAACCCATGTTTTGGTTCCATTTTCACTCATTGACCTGCACTTTGCCTGTGCTTTGAGGAAGAAGAATAGTCAGTAGAGTTTATATGTATCAATCTGTTCTCACATGGTGCCCTGAAGAACGTGAAAGGTGAGCATCGTGTACCTGGGCCCCTTTTAACCACTCAAACTTCTCCCCATTGTTGTGGGTACAAAAGCATATGGACCTACAACCACCACTTTCATATATTTCTTAGATGACCTAAACCATCTTTTCCTGTTGCTTTTCCTTTGTAGAGTCCCTAAATCATCGCTCCTATCCTGCCAGGGCCTTCCACCTCCTCCTCCTCTTCCTCCTGCCATACCCCCCTGCAAACACTCACAATGCAGTTTTCTTCTCCATATCTGCTTCCCCCTCCTTTCTTTTTGTGTCTTTTACACCCTGCTGCAGGAAGGCCGTGTCCTGATTCGGGCTGTTGGGCTCTACTATTATCTGTATAATGAAAAATAAGAGAGATGCTAAAAATCCAGCTGCTGGTTCTTGCACCGAGCTCTCAGAGAAGTTCATATCCCAGTCTCTGATTTGTTTTGGTTTGTTGTTTTATTTTAATTGCTAGTATGGGAGATAGCAGTAATAGTAGTAGTTTTGGGGGCCCTAAATAGAAAGGGTAGGAGAAGCAGTTATCGTCAAGCTTTTGCTTTGAAATGTAAACTTAGCAAAGACTTCCCTGATGAAGTATACATATGGAACTGCAAAATGCCAGTTTTTATCCATTTGTTTTTCTGACCATAACCACGTTTTCACACTGTCAGCATTTTCATTAGAAGCTCTTTTTGTCAGAGGTTTATAACGAGAATGTAAAGATTTGCTATGGGCTAAATCTCAATCCAAGAGCAAATGTTTATACCAATTCTGAAAACAATCAGCTTGCCCATTTGTAGTTATGCATGTGTTCATCATCTGTTACTGCTTGTCCAATGCTCTGCAACTTCTGGAAGGAAAAAGAGACATCTGGAGTAAAAAAAAAAAAAAAAAAGCTACCCTGCAGATAGCATACTGTATGTTCTCCTGAGTTATTGAATAAGGTACTACATAAATGCAGGCTTTTCAGCTGATACAAATATTTTTTTGCTTAAGCTTGTCAAATTTACTGTGGAGAGCGTTTTAATGTATGGTTTTGACTGGTTTCCTTTTGTGCGTTACTGACATGAAAGCTGTGCTAAAAATTCACTGAAAATTTTTCACCTAATGAACTGAGACACTTTTATAATGCCAGGCACGATGACTTCTTTAAACTGTTTTAGCTTATCTTCTGGACCTGAGGGTTAACACGGTTTTCCCGTCTGTCACTTCCACTGTGTATCAGTCATTAAGTCCCTCGATATTCTGGGGATGAGTTAAATTTAAGGGAGGATTTAAAGTCCTTTATTTTTCCCTGACTAAGTTGATTTGAACAAAAAAGGTCTAGATCTAGATGTCATGTCCATTCTCAGCAGCAGTGTGGACACATACAGTGATGCAAAGATAAACTTGCTTATGAAATAAACAGTTAGGACCAGCCTCACAAAATTATTTTGTCTGTAATTCTTACCTGCCGTCAGCATGCCTCTAGATAAAATTTAACTGGAGAAACTTAAGAAATAGATAAAGATTAGGCAAGTGCTAATCCTAAAGTTGCCTCAATTTTAATACAGAAACCATTTGAGGCTGGTTTTAGAGCGTATCAGAAGTTTTGTAATACTTAGTATTTACATACAATACCGAGTATTATAAGTATTTACTTTATAATAATATTAAAGTGATATTTATTCCTCAAGACTCTTTGCAGACTATGCATTAGTGCTATTGTGAATGAGAGATTTCCTTGCTGGAAGGCAACAGGAGACTTGAGGTGTTAGCATTACCGTGTCCTGCAAGAAAGGGTTGTGACCACCTAGGGCCGAGAGAGAGAGATGTTTACATCTCCAGCAGAATCTAGGAGAGCATTTTCTTTGCGATTCCTCTGCTTTTGGTGGCTCTGTGTATATTTAAAGTTCAGGCTGCAGTCTGAGGCTGTTGAATTTCTCTCACTGCATTGCCAGAGTCTCTGAGCACCTCATTGAGGGTCAAAGGTTTGACACAAGGAAAAAATTCTTCACTGAAAGGGTCATTAGACAATGGAACGGGCTGCCCAGGGAGGTGGTTGACTCGCCTTCCCTGGAGGTGTTTAAGGTGTGGGTAGATGAGGTACTGAGGGACATGGTTTAGTGTTTGACAGGAATGGTTGGACTTGATGATCCGGTGGGTCTCTTCCAACCTGGTGATTCTATGATTCTATGATCATGGGTGCCAGGAACAAAAAACTGAAGAGCTATAACACCCACAAAGTAGTAATTAGTGTAAAACCTGGGCTGCTTTCCTTTTTTAAAAAGCTTGGTCTATTAAACAACAACAGAAAATTATCCTTCAGAGGCTTACCCCTACCCCCAGCATGCTCAAATAGATAACCCCGCCTGAAAGCCACGTTATAAGTTGACTTTCCCATGGCTGCTCATCAACCCCGTTCCCCAGTCCTGCAGGATCCATGCTACCTCCCACCATCCCCGCTGCATCGTGGCAGAGCCCAGCTGTGTGGGCAGCCCACGGCGCTTGTGCCGGCCAACCCAGCTGGGGCTGCCGCACCGCTGCCAGCGCAGATGACGCCTCCAAGTTTACCCAGTAAACCTCAGGAAAGAAAATTTGTGGCCCTCATTAGAGTTCCTCAGCAGACCACAGTAAAAAGTGATTGAGTTGCCCCATCCTATGCCCAGGTACATCTCTGACTGCAGCTCGGTGTCGCACATTCGCTTTTAAACAAAGAGTTAAAGCAATTTTAATAATACCTATACACCAGCCTATAATGCCATTAGGGAATTTATTTTTCCCTTTGGCTAATAATTCATGAACAGTTATAACTCATTGACAAATCGTTGCGTAAACAATTAGAAGAGTTTTTCAGGATGGTCATGAGCACACATCTGGTATGAATGTTCTCAGAAATACTTCTCCATGCTGGCATGTACTACCCTTTTGTCTTTCTTTGGAAGATTTTGGGTGAATAAAACGCTCACCTGAATTTTTGTGAATGTGCAAGCGTATCAGCAGATCTTCCTTGGGGAAAAAAAACACATAGAAAAAAAGAAAAACAGTAACAACGTTCTTTCTGTTTTGGCTTTATTCACCCAGCTCTGCTTTCATCCAGGAAGCTTTAAGAACCTAATTAATTATGAGTTAATTAACTAAGCTTTGCAAAGTCACTGCGAGATTGCTAGCATTAGTATAAATATTTCACAGCGAGTAAACTGAGGCACGTAGATTAACTTGTGCAAATCAGGTACCAAATCAAGCAGTGACAGCAGCAGCCCTCTCATTTCCATTCCCCCACTCTATGCATGTTTGCTCTTTCCAAGCTTCGCATCTACCTAGTAAGGGTTAAAACAAAATTTAAAATCCTATATGAAATCTGTGCAAATATGTGTTCTACATAAATCTGGGCCACAAAATTAATACACTTGTATACATTTTCCCCATCTGCTATATTGCTGACACATTCAGCTTGTGGCCCAGAACATTTTAGGGAAGAAAGGGCCATCTCTATGTTTAGTGCAATAGTTCAAGTGGAGTTATAGACTTACTGGTAGGCTCAGGCTCCTCCACTAAACATAATAAGCAGCTTGGAGTACTTAGGAATATTTCTTTCCAAAAACTCCAAGCCACTGGGTTTTGGTTGGGGAAGAAAGGTTTATATTTTGGTTTAGGTTTGCTTTTTAATATAGAAGGAATTAAATTGCGTATTTAGTGAAGAAATAAGTTTCCCTTTGTACGCTTTTATCCACATCAGCAATTGTGACCTATGTGTGTATGTATATACATGATATATAAATTTTCTATTGAATAAAAATAACAATACATGCAGATAAGGCTAAGGCCACTTCAAACCTCCAAGCAGTATAGGGACTATTTCAGGGACTATGACCTGGGAGAGACAACACTTTTCTGGTTTTTGTGACCACAGACTGCCTTATCCTAGCCGTAATATATTTTCCTGCATCAGGAGATATTTGCTTGAAGACAACATGCTGGAGAAATCATGTAGGAATGCTTTGTCCAGAAGCTTAGAGGCTTTCCTGAGAGCTGTATCGCGTGTTAGGTGATTGTGTAGCCTGTCCGGTGTGAGGCTGCTGTGCTGCATTCCCCTGGTGCACCAGCCTGCCTCTTCTACAGATGCAATCAAAGTGTGTTTTCCAGGAGGTTGGTTACATATCCTTGGGAGGAATGCTGGCCTTTTTTAATTCTTTAATTCATTCACCATACTAGATTTTTTTTTTTTGTTTTGCATTGTTTGGCCATAGATGCCCAAAACACTGTGCAGTTTTTCATTTCCCAGAGTTCCCTTTTCCCAATCAAAAGGGAAAAAAGTGGTATATTTGCTTTTTTTTTTTTTATGGCTTTTATTAACACTCCACTGGATGTTTGTGCCTAATTAAGCCTTGGTTATTGTGACATGTCTATCTTGTAAGCTTAAAGACAAAAAACTGAGGTCTAGCTGAGCCGTCTCCAAGTCATAACTTCAGAAGAATCAGTGTGGCAGCTTTAAGTCACCAAAGGATTCTTCTATGCATGGGGATTCTCCTGTGGCTTTAAGGTAATTTCTTTCTTGGAGAGCCATATAGTTTTACTGTGACCTCTGGAAACAACCAAAGGATCAGAAAATCTATGTACATGTCTTCTTTCTTGATCAGTGAGCTACATAGTAGGCTCCTTGTCATAAATAAGACTGCATCTACTTGCTCATGAACTGTTATTCATTATAGACCACTCACACCTTTGTAAATAGATTTACTTTAACGGTGATGGATTTGTGATAGAAACAGCAGGGTTAGTTGTATCACACACAGATATAACACGGCAAACTTAGCTGACTAAATCCTTTTATATTGCTTCTGATGGTTGTGCAATAATTAGACATAGGGTACCACGTAGCAGCGTGGAGGTGGAAATGAGAAGCTGAAGCAGAAAGAAATACTAGATGCTGTTATGAATAATAATTTATCAATAGAAATACAGATAATATTTTGTGTAAGTGCTGTTGGGTTTAGAATCCGAGAAGTGTAGGCAGAAGATTACAACAATCTCAAACAACACAAATCAACTTTCTTTACCAGAATAGACATAGAATCATAGAATCATAGAATCACCAGGTTGGAAGAGACCCATTGGATCATCGAGTCCAACCATTCCTATCAAACAATAAACCATGTCCTTCAGGACCTCGTCCACTCGTGCCTTAAACACCTCCAGGGAAGGTGAATCAACCACCTCCCTGGGCNATTTTTTTGCAACAGAGTGATCCTTAACATGAGACAAACAGAAACTGAAACACTTGAAAAAAAATGTCATGGATGTAGCATGTATATATACATATTTTATATATATGTATAAGCAAATAACATCAATAATAGAATAAGATCAACAGTCAGGTTGGATTACACTTCTTAATTTTAAATTGTCCATTTAATTTCATGTTCAGTGTGTCAGAAAGTACCACAATAACCCTGTGAAGTGCATCATGCAATATCATGACTGCCTGAGCTCTTGCACTTCAATTCACCGTGACCAGTTACTCAGTCATCTCTACTGATACAGCAATACTGTCTTTCACCAGAGACCTCAACATTTGTCTTCTCTACATATCAGGCCTCCCAACATGGAAGCAATGGATCATGTATTTATTTTGCTTCTTTGGGTTTTGCTGGTGACTGAAGTTGACTGCACGATGGTGGTTTTGTAAGCAGCAGGAAAATTCTTTTATCACTTTGTGTAGTAACTCACATGTCCAGTAAAATGCAAAAAGCATAAGTTTCTTCACCCTACCTGTATACCAGATAATAAACTTATTGCTACTGGCAAAGTTTTCAGTCTGTTATATTTAGTTAGCTAGTTGGAGCTTGAGAAATACTTGAGGGAAAGAAAAAGACTGAGAGGCAAAGATGAAAGTGAGTCAAGGTGAACTGATGCAATGGGAACTGGAAGGATTAGCAAGAAATTTGTGCAGAGACAACCAAGAGATTTAGATTCAAATAAGTGATTTGCCCACCTTTGCATTTTGAGATCTGGGTGATGGTCGCATACATGAATCCTAGGTGTATTTTTGCAGGACTCTTTGCTAAGCAACACAGGCAGGTCTGAAAGAGTCTTTCTCACAGGGGACAGGTGCCCAGCTCCATGAAATTCAGGAGATGACTTATTACAACTCATCAGCAGGTCTTCATGATGAATGACTATATCACACTGTATTTCCAGCAGATGCCATTCAGGACAGGAGTTAACTTACAAATATTTAGGGGAAAACCTCCCAGCCATGCTGTCAGGTTCTAGGAAGCTGGGGAAGTTCTACAGCTCACTGTCATTTCTGTTCTTCTCATTGATGCTAATTAGTTCATTTCTTTCCACCCAAGTAGGAGATCTCCGAGCTGTCTGTCCCTTTCACTGACAGGGAGCCCTTATAGGCATACACAGGGTCCATCCTGCTCTTAAATCTCCCCTGCAGATGTTCACAAGTTTGAAACTGGTGTTTGTCATATTGCAGAAATAATATTTTTCTTTTTCTCCCTCTGCCATGCCTTAATCTACATATGGTAAAAAGCGCTGAATCGAAATGGGAAAATCTAAATAAAGCTCAGTTGCTGCTATTCCACTTGTGCAGAAATCAGTGGAGGATGTTGTTTTCTACCTTTCCATACTTTTCCCACAGCCTAGAGCAAGGACAGCTCAGCTCTCTTCCACGTTCTGTTCATTTTGGTTCAGACTCTTTTCCAACTGCCTAACCCATATTCCCTTTAAAATGCAAAAAATAAGACAAGGAATCAACCACTGTTTTGAACAGCCTTAAGTTGCTTTTTCTTGCTTTAAAAGGAGAAGCATGCAGAGCAGGAACTTTGTTACCTCTGTGCATGACTAGGTATACCTATTTTTCACCTATTCACTGTGAAGATCGGGGTGGAAACAGGCATTTATATAGTCATTCCACCCCTCCTTGTATTCCTTTTGCATGTCTCTTCCCCATACACTGTTTACAGAAGCGATGCACCAGGAACAGAGGGACACCACAACTGGGTTTGCACTTTACGCATTGTTCCAAGAAGAACAGGACAAGCATTTTGAATGAGGACACAATACCTCTTTTGCTGTGCTTTCATTTATAGAACACACAGTGTAAAAGCAGGTTAGATAAGCATCCAGTGATGTGACTTCATTCTTTTTCTGTTTGTCCTTTACACTTGCAGTTTGTAACTGGAAAAGGGTGAAGATGATACACCAGAAATAGGGGGGAGAAAGCCAGGTGCACAACTTCATGTGCCATCTCAAAGAGGGAGGGAGTTTAAATTGCAGCCAACTGGGAAATTTAGGTGCACAAACTTAAAACTAATAGTAAACTATCCACATACAATTTTTTTTGGCAAAGCCAAGACCCCCTTTATTTGTCCAGAGTCGTATAGTGTGTGAATGGCTTTGCACGGGAAATGATTCTGAACTTTGCAAATAGCTTTTATTATAGCTCCTTTGTGACACTGCTAGAAAACAGATTAGATCATAGCTCATTTCTCTTTTATTATTCTGACAGTGATTTCATTTGTTCAGAACTTCCATTTTGCCTTTAATATCTCATATGCGGTCACATTTTGGGAGCTTTAGGACGTGTTGGTTCTGCGTTCAGTGCTGCGTCTCTCACCTTAGCCAACTCATTACAGAGAAGCATCCTCCCTAAACAACAAATATTAACAAACATGTATGAACTTCAGATGATACAATTCCCAGTTCATTTCCTGAGCTATATCACTGCCAAGGAAGGATAAAATAAGGAGCCTGCCTTATCCCTAAAATAAGGCATGTTAGTGTGGGAAAAGTCCTTTGTTTTATACCTATAAGGGAGCAAATATATTAAACCCTGACCATGTTGAAGGATAAAGATGAGTCCTCAGCTAGAACTGAAAAAAAATAAGAGCATTTGATAGCCCAAAACAATCACTTCAGCCAACAATTCCCTCCTGCAACACATTACACGTCTGCCCTTTAAAGTCAACTGCATCAGAGCATTCGTACCCCACTGTTAATGCTCTCTCAAAATGAACATGGCAGGCCCCAACTGAGTCCATTTTAAGACTTGTTTGGGGTATTTCTTCAGCAGAGTAAGGTCGCTGTCCCATGGTTCTTTTCCTCCCACATCTATGATGCTGCCAGGGTGGCCTGACCTGGGAGCAGGTCCTTCCCACTGGTCTCCAAACATTACAGCAACCCTTTTGCACCATCGGTCATTGGGATTGCCTGAAACAGGCTTCAGCATGCTCTAAAGTTATGCTGGGCAACCATCCAGCAGAAGGCTGTTCATTAGAAAAACCTAAAGGTCATTTTTGCACATATAATATCTTTCTAACCTAATATATGGACAGTAATTAATGATTTAAACCGAAAAAACCCAGCTAAAATTGAATGCAGTATAAATAAATACTAATAGCCTGCAACAACAACTCAAAAAAAAAAANTTTCTGTGCCTGCAGATATTTTAAAATATATTTTAAATGTTTTCTATTATTCTCTCCTTCTGCTCCCCACACATGTTAAAATCCGTTCATAGCAAGGGTCTGCTGAAGGAGCTGGAAACAGCTATGTCCTTTTTTACGAGGGTTGTTTTCTTTGTGAGCCTGCAAATACATTGCATTTGTGTGTGTGTGTGTGTGTGTGTGTTTGTGTGTGTGTGTACGAGCACAGGCTTAGTCCTCAGGTGGGACTGTGGTTCCTGTGCTTTCGTTCTCGAAGCTGTTATTCTGGAAGGGAATGGAGGCAGCTGTGTTTACAGCTCAAGTCTTGGCATACATTTACCAGAATCTATTATTCATATCGTTCAGTATCAGGGAGAGATCTCAGGCCACCTGTCTATCTGACAAATTCACCCTTTTGTGAGCTTTCTGTTCATAGCAAATTATGTTCACATTGATGAATTGAGTTTTTNTTTTGGAAGCAGAATTAAAGCAAAAAAAACCTCTATAATTTTATTTTCTACATGATCAACTGTGACATTATAACACTTTTTTTTTTTGGTCTTATGTCTGAATCCTTTACCTACAAAATCCAGATGAGGGTTTGGAGGTGTNTGTGTGTACGAGCACAGGCTTAGTCCTCAGGTGGAACTGTGGTTCCTGTGCTTTCGTTCTCGAAGCTGTTATTCTGGAAGGGAATGGAGGCAGCTGTGTTTACAGCTCAAGTCTTGGCATACATTTACCAGAATCTATTATTCATATCGTTCAGTATCAGGGAGAGATCTCAGGCCACCTGTCTATCTGACAAATTCACCCTTTTGTGAGCTTTCTGTTCATAGCAAATTATGTTCACATTGATGAATTGAGTTTTTATGAGCATTGCTAACTAACATTCTCACAGAAGGCCAGGGGCAATAGACTGCAAGTGTTTCTGGTCCACAAGTAAATGTTAAAAAGAAAAAAACTGTCAGTATTTAAATACAATTTGCCATAGAGGGATAGTTAAAATATTTGGCAAAAGCCTTGATTTTTATAAATTCAAGAATGCCTATAAATTATTACAAATAGTATGCTTATAACAAATAAAAGATAATAATAATTGTGTACTGCCCCCTGTCATTGTGGAGGGCTCTTTAGTATTCTGTGTACTAACAGGTAGTCAGTGATAAAAGCTTGAAACAAATCCTTACCAGGGCTCACCACGAGGTAGGAGCCATTTAGTTTTGCAAAGGCAATCTTCCCTTGAAAATTTTTCATAAAAAGCAGTGGGACAAAGCTAAGGACACACCAAAAAATGATAATTTCCTTGGTCTTTTCGCATGGCTCTGAGAGACAAGCCGCCAGCCATGGGAGCAGCTGTACCCTCTAGATCAGAAGATCTGTAGTTATAGATCAAAATATTTCCATAACAGGAGATTTTTGTCAAGATGTGCTGGGATAACATTCCCTGTGCACACTCAAACTCCTCATACCCCTTACCCAACCCTTTGGCAGTAGAAGACGACACCAGGGACAGCGTGACCCACCTCAGAGAGCAAAAGCTAGATTGCAAACTTGCAGACACAATCTCTAAGTAAATAAATAAATGCTCAGCCACATCAGGTAAACATATTTGCCAAAATACAAGGCATCTAGTGACATTTGATATGTCTTATAGCACCTGAGATGGCACATGAAGTGTCCCAGAAGCTCCTCATGTCTTGGTGTGGTTGGAGGATATTATGTATACAGCAGCATAAGTCTCCGATGTGCTCAGCTGCCAGGATATAAGTGACTGAATCCCACCACGGCTACCATAAGGATGCTCTTAGGAGCCCGCAGAAATGGGGTGGAGATACGTGACTTTTCAGTGAGAGACTTGATGCTAATAGCTGTATCGGGAGATCAAATTTCCGAAGTGGGAAAATAAAAAAAAATAGAGAGATTAAAAAAAAAGGGAAAAATAGTTTTGAGGGAAAAACAATGCTTGAGTCAGTCAAAGAGGAGAAAACCAGGTTGGACTGAAGAAGCCACCTGGCCACGAGCACTGGACCACCTTCACCCCATCCCGTTGGGATCCGGCGCGTCATCCCTTCACATCCCTTCACACCCGCGTCGGTGCTGCCTCTCGCCCGCTCCGCTCCTCTAGCTGAAAGCGTGGCAGCCCTGCCTGTTGTTTTGATAGGTGCGAATGGAATGGCTGCCCCTCGCGAGCTATATCTGCCGTTTCCAAATCTGTACCGCCGGGGGAACAGGTTGCGCAGCGTGGCCTGCTGATCTGCGCCTGCCTGGCCAGTAGCTTGGACAGAAGGAGCACTGCTGTCACCGTCTTCCGAAGTTTCGCGTCGAGGCAGGGGGTGATAAACGCGGTGGGTTGCTTTCAGTGTATCAGTCAAGCCGCCGGTTTGGGAGACCTTTCCCGTTAGGATTTTAATTTCACATGTGCCAATCAGGTTGTCAGGCGCCTTGGTCGGCCACCATTTTGTCAACTGGAAGCGCGGCGGAGAGAGTTTAAGTTTAGCTGAAAGCCTGTTCAAGCTGGTCACTCCTTAATGGGAGAACATTGTTCTGCTTTCCCCGTTTTAACCCCTGCGTGCGATAGGTACCTTCAGCAGTGTCAAAATAATTTGTAGAGCGGGTGATTAGTTGCCCAAAGAGCATAATATATGCATTATTAATTATAGAAGGTAAGTTTGGCTAATTGTCATTTCTATACAGTAGCACTGCACGACGATACATTTTAACAATCTATAAATAATTGATAATTTTTTTCTTTCATCTTCCTCCCTAGTTTGCATAAAACTAATGACTTGGTAAATGTTACTCACTTCAAAATATTCCACAGCTCCTATGAAAATTAAACTAACACTGTAACCTTAGCAAATAAGGAGATTTTTCTTCTCATTGTAGGTTAGGGGTAAAAAAAAAAGGAAATATAACACTTCCTTGTCTCAAAAATCTGAGTCTGTGAAATCCAAATGAAAATCATGCATAATATAAGAAAGTGAGTAATAAGGGGACTACTAAAATAAATAGATTTGACTTTTAAAGGATCCAAAAAAAAATTCAGGAAAGTTGTGATTTTACTTTAAGTCTTTAGAATGGTCAGAAGCCGCATTTTTTAAGCTTTAAACAGGATAAGACTATGACACGCACACAAAAAGGTAGATCAAGGAAGCCTTCAGTGTGAAGTGGTAGTATTCTCAATACTTATCAAATAACTGCATGCATAATCCCATAAATCAGGTTAGCTGAAGACTCAAAATTCTCCTTAAATGAGGTGTTTGGGTATAGTTTCTGGCTGCTTTGTTAATATGATTACAGTACCTTGCTGGTTCCTTGAAATGAAGGATTTGCCGCAGCAAAAGTACCGTCTTTTTCTGAGTTCTCTGTTATTTCTACAAATCCACAATCTGTCAGTCTGCAGCGTTAACTGCGTTGAAGCTTACTCTCTAATTTTCAGAGCAACTGAATACATTCCCAGAGTTATTGATGACACTATAATTTCACATTTATTTGGTGTGGACTGCGTTATCTAAAAAAAAAAAAAAAAGGAAAAAGACCCCCAGACTAAGTATTGTCTACAATATCAATATGTTGTCATTTAAACCAACATAGATACTTACATATGCTTCATTATAATAATAATAAAAAAACAGGTTGTAAGGACTGCCTCTGTGACCTTTTTTCTCATTTTAACCCTACTGATATGTCACCCATGGCAACCTTAAACCGATTTTAATAGAGTCTATCCTATTATTCATTTAAATTGAGGTGCAAGAGCACTTAGACCAGAGAAATTTGCATTCAGCAAATGGGGATTTGATGAGCAAAAATGATAAGATATATGTTGTATAACATGCCCTATTTTGCCAGCAAATAAACAGCTCTTGAAATTGATAAACTTCAGAATATTTTATCTTCAAATGTTTATACATAAATGATTAAAATGCATTAGCAATTCTGCTTTTGAAAAAAAAAGAAACATATTGGGAAAACAACACAGTTGTGTTGCTTAAATTTGTAATTAACAAATTTATTACTAATTCTGTTCAGTTCTTTAATATGCTGCATTCCTGAAGAAGAACATTAATACACAATGGCAGAAAGAAGCTAATTTTAAGACTTTGGAGAAATGAATGTCTTTTAATGCTGTGTGTTTCTCTTATCTACATGCCACATTATTGTAATAAGTACATTCAGGAATAATTTC
>WAAB01009266.1:27500-70348 GCA_013389865.1 Piaya cayana
TTTTAAGCATAAAAATTTACAGCTTAACCACCTAAAACATCCCCCCAGTTTTCACCCTTCCTGGAATCTCTCCTGGAGTACCAATTAGGGGCTGATCCCACCTCTGGACTCAATGCCAAGGGTGCCATTCACAGTGAGAGGAGCCAGAGTGCATTTGAGACCTCTAGTGGGAATTATCCCAGGGAAATTAGACAACAGCTAAATATACGTGACAGGATACAGCCCCAAATTTACAGTTGTTCTGGAATAGTTCCTATTCAGCATCCTAATTTTCACGTAGGGTGATATCTGATAAATGCTTTGCCACCTCAGCCCTGTGCATCCTTCTACCCCACCATGTTTTTTTCTCTGCCACGAATAACTATCCACCCTCAGGTCCTCAACCAAGATGACAATTTGAACACCATGGGTCAGGACCAGAGGGATGCCAACCAAAGCCACCCTTGACATGGGCAGTGGGGGCAAGAGGAGGCTGTGAAAGACAGAAGTGTGGGCATTTCTGGAGCTGGTGGTGATGTCTCGTCATGCTTCCATTACTTTGAACAACAAAATTAAGTAGTGATGGGTCATCACTGTGGTAGGGCAGAGCATGACTGCTAAGTCACATTTTTAGACAAAAAAAACAGTGGGGAAAAATTGTATATGTAGAATAAACAGAATTCTTGATATCAAAAACATAAATAATCCCTCACTGATAGGTTCAAGAAATTAAATTACATTAGAAATCATGACCTCATGGATACATTTTCTGCATCCGAAGGCAATTTTTGAAAGTGTGAGCAACCATTTGTGTTTCTCTGGAAAGGAGTGCAGGTCAAGCATCGCAGCACAGTCTCTCTGCTGGCTTTAACTGCTGTTGGGGAGGTGCGTTACGGCCCCGAGTTGTGCATTTGCAGAGAAAATATCACACCGTCCAGATGCTCAAGTCTGCTCTTTCTGTGCAGAAAACCCCACGCAAGGCTGTGACAGTGTATGAAATACCAGGGAAAAGCTCAGCGTTATTTTTCTGAGGCTTGGTTGAAGTTAGCCATGGAGCACAGACATTTCAGTTGGGATCAGACTATCCATTAGCTATCAAAGTCCTAAGCCTAATTAACCCCCAAAACTGATTGACGAAGATCATTCCTCTTTTACGCCGCCTAACTGGTTCTACATACGCTGGGCATGCGGTACCTAAGTCAGATGCCGCTTTGTTATAATTAGGGCAGCAAATTTTGTTTTCTGCTTGGTACTTGCTGTTACATATTGCATGTAATGTATGGCACTGTTAAGGGAAAAAAATTGGAGTCAAAGTGCCTGGAAAGTTAGGTCTGCTCTGTAGTACTGTGAGATTGTTGACATCTGCCGAGGTTGGAGAGCTCAGTAAGCAGGAAATGGGGTGTCACTCTGAGTGGTAGTTTACCATTATCCTGGCATCCTAATGAAGTGTCTGCAGTGCACAGAGCTTCTGGATGGCATCTTAACGCACGGCTAAGCAAAAGCACTTCTCTCCTTGTCACTGTCATCCATCTGCCTGCACCCTACTGTAGCCAATGGGATGGAACCATGCTACAATGTGCTATAAGCCATTTAGAGTTGCACATTGCATAATCAGTCCCATCAAATATGTAAAAAATGACTATTATTGGTTATTTCCCTCAAACTCTGGCACCTGGAGTTTGATACATTAAAGTTTAACTTTTCTAAGTGCTGTTTTTTTCCCATTAATTCCACATATATTTTTTGTTAAATGGGACTGAGTTGCAAACTCATTGTCTTGGGTCTTGCTAATGGTTTGCAAAGTTGTATGAATATTCATTGCAAACTCCACTTTATATCACATACGATGAATTTATCAATTGCCCATATAGAGAGGTTTCATGCAAATCTCATTTTCTTTTGCAACATTTATTTCTGAGGCATGAATAAAAAGTAAAATCAATTCAGATCACAAATTGGTTATTTTCCTTATAGCAAACATTACTTAGTTTGAATGCTTCTTATAGATTTTTTTTTAAAAACAAGGAAATATTTTACAGTGTATCTGCATGAGACGATAGCCCTAATGTACTGCAAGTGATTAAAATTGGGACTCTCATGTTGCATATGGCGACATTAAAATAACCTGACATTAAAAGTGATAAGAATGATTTATCCATATATTTATTGATAAAAATATGTGCATATTAGCCAGCATGACTTCCAGAATATGAAGATTTACCAAATGAAAGCAGAGTTTTGAGCAGTTGGCGTCTCTGGAAAAAAAAATTAAGCTAACAGAGCACTCTTTTAAACAAGTTTTCATTCTCTGATAACACCAAAGCTATCGAGGACTGGGGTTAAGCGTTGTGTGGCAGGGCAAGCTTCTAAAATGGGCAAGAGCAAGATGAATTGGCTAAGTCGGGTGTTTATTTATACAAACAAGAGGGCAGAACATAATTTAGTTGCATCAGGAATTTTTCACAGACATTAAAACTATAGCAAACATAACAGCGGGGATGCTTGCACAGCAGCACAGTGGGGAAGCTCACAGAGCGTCTGCCCACACTACGACTGGCTGTAGCCAGCGCCATAAGTCTCACAATTTCATTAGCACTCGAAAATCCACCTAAACCACTCAGTTCCGATTAAAAAAATAATAATAATAATAATAAACGAAATAAACAAAATAAACAAACCGAAAAAAAAAGCCCCAGACAAGATCCGTCTTTCTCCCGGCAGCTGAATCAGCCGCGAATTGTTGGAAAAACTCTTGGCAGACAGATTTTGCTGTAGCAACAGTGTGTGACGTTTTAACTACAGCAGAAATCATATCCAAAAAAAAAAACCAAAAGAAGGTGAGAAGAGCCATGCGAGAAAATCAGGGAAAACCAGGCTCAAAAAAACAACAACAAGACATAGATTAGGTGGCAGATCAATAGTTTGATATTTTATGCGGCGTCATAAATCACTGGGGTTTTTTTCAGCTGTGAGGCTGTGAGGCTCGAAAGCATAAAAAGAAACCATGGTTTGTGATAAAATTAAGCATTAACGCGAGCCATAAATGCCATTTAACATTAAACATGCACAAGGCACTGAAATGCCTGGTAAAGGGAAACGGGCGCTATAATAAAACTATACAAAGTCAGTCAGACATGAATAATGCAGCAGGTCTGAGGAGGGTCATGGGTCAGACTCCAGTACCTTACAAAATAATGAATGCATGTCAGGTTAGAGACATACGTCCCTTCCTAGCAAACGTGAGTTATTGGAGATAAACCCTAGACTTCCTGTTCTGAAACAAAGTGGTTTGTTGTAAACATCTACATCCGTTTAAAATTAACGATTAAAAGAAAGATTCGGTGGGATTTGCTTAAGTATTCTTTATGGACAGGAGTGTTAAAGGTTGCTTTCTTCATTCATTTTTACCCAGCCACTGTTAGTGTTACAGACACATCATGTTTTCTTCTGCGCTCAAATGTTTATCCAAAGCTCATTTACAAAAGAGCTTATATAATATTAAGTGGGCTTTTTGTCAATGTATTCTTCATTTAAATATAAACAAGAGAGCATCTCCTCAGTTTTGCTCTGTTAAAGGGAGTCAGTAGTATTTTTAAAGACTGTAACCCCAATTATAAATACTACATGGAAAATCAGCTGTGAGTCACTTTGGAGCACCTTGATCTGCTGCAATTACCACCTAGATCTTCTATGTTTTGCCCCCAAAATGCAGAAATAATTAATCATCCCCTCATTCTTTATTTGATATATGTGATTATGATAGTTCTTCCTTCAGAAATCTTCACAGAGGAAAAATAGACCAGCTTTCCAAAACAGGAACCTTTTCCCCAGGTTTTCACCAACGTTTACAATACAAATAAAAATGGTATTATTTCTTTTTATCTGAACTGGTCTGCTTCATTTTCTAGACTCAGCTGGAGAATTTAACAGCTCTTCAGAGTGTTTTCCTTCCCTTGCACGCTGTACTGCTAGACTTCATAATACGGCATGGACAGAGGGGTACCTTCCTCACAACTATTTATAAAAACCCTCATTTAAGGATTTCCTCCCTCTACTCAAGGATAGTAAAGAGAAAAACATTAAAAAAAAAGAACCTACCCAAAAATCTAAGTTAAAAAATCTTCCTACTTATGATTCTGAAAGGGGGAAATTTCTAGGAAAGAGGAACTCAAGACTTTACAGAAAGAAAGCAAATGCATAGGTCTTGCAAGTGAAGCATAAGATCTTGCATCTGATCTGTTAAATATTCCATCAACAAGGTCAAGAGTAAAGACAAGCCCAGCCACAAAAAAATGAAGTGAGAGTAAGCTCTAATAAAAAAAATGAACAGTTTATCCTCTTCAGCTTCTCAAGTGGAAAAATAAATTCTTTTATACTAGAGAAAAATCAAGCGTGTATGTAGCATTTAAAAAAACCCACCAATATCAACTATTTTAATGAAAGAGTATCCAATATTTTCATGGAGCTATAAGAGGGAGCGAGACTAAGTGTTATGGCAAAAAGACTGGGCTCAGCAGCTTTGTGTGGGAAATGGTGAAATGTGACTGTGATTTATAATGAGAAAAGGTATCTACAACATACAATTTTCTACCTAGCTGCAAATAATAATTCATAGTGATGTCCCTTCCAGATAAAATACCTTTGCAATGTAGGACTCATGTGGTAAAATGATCATGATAAATGTCAGACCAGTGCAGGTAACGGCTTTACAAACCATTAAGATTAGCTGGCTCTTTTTTTTTGATGATAACAGTAACCATGCTGTGACTCTATGTGGTAATAATATCTCAGTACTGATAAATGCCAGAGCCAGGCAGAGGTGTTTATCATTCCCAGTTCAGAAATGCTGACTAAAGTTACCACATGTTGCCTGTTTTTTCCTTCTTTTACAATAGAGTAGCAATTAACAAATCAGCCAATTCACAAAACAATTTTATGCAGAATTTCTATGGGTTTTGCGCTTTAGTGCCTACCCAAAGAACTCTTCTTCTTGTGTTTCAGTACTTTGGTAGAGTAAGTGCTAAAACAAAGCTTTCTACCCTTGCCATTCTCTCAATAAATAATTTCTTTGTAAATAAATATTGGCTTTTTGGTTTATTTCTTTTACAGATACACCTTATGAGGAAGCACAGCCTTTGTAAGGCAGGGTTTGTTGGGGTTGGTTGTGGGGTTTTTTTGTAGAGAAAGGGGTTACCAAGCTGGTATCTCTGTTAATCAACTCAGAGAAGAAATGTTACCTTCAAAATAGCACAATAAAGTTTTACTGTGTGATATTTCCTTGCAAATATCATGCAAGGGACAAACAGCAAGCCTTTCCTTCCATTGAATCTTCCCCTAACTCAGTGCTTCGGTTCCACTCGAGTCCATTGAATTCTTAGGAGAAAACAGACTTACAAAATGTACTAGCTGAGAAACTTTCTTTGAGAAATTGCAGTACAGCCAGGGCAGCCCCAATCTGAATATAACTTACCGACTAAGATGATAGAATGTGTGCACACTAAGAAGCACAAATCAAAAGCCCAGAGGATTTGTGCCCCTCTTCCTACAATAAATTTACTTTTGCAAATTTCACATTGTATTCATTTGTAGCTTCAGTCGTATTTCCATAGGCCAGATCATCCATAGGACAGAAATAAATAGTGCTAATGGCTTGTGGCAGAAAACATCAAGGGATGGTTGGTTTGCAAGACTGGGAGAGTTTATGCTTTTCAGAAGTTAAGGTTCAGTATAAGTCAAACCAGAACAAGAGTAAAATACACAGACAGCATATTCCTCGTTTGTGAGTAACTTCATTGTCGCTGTTGTCAACTGCATGGGATCCTACAGAATAAATCCATATGAAAATCTGAGGATTTTTTTACTGGAAAATAATGCCTGTGCCTTGACTCCTTTGAGATCTTGTTTTTCATAGCTATATAAATACTCAAACTATAAATGATAGAGATACATACATCTATATCCGTGTGCATGATGTATTAATTTCAAGAGGAACTAGGAATATATCCTTAGAAATTTTAATTTTTAACTTCAGTCCAATTGCAGGAAATTTTTGTATGAAACTTTTTCCTGGTGAAATCTTTGAATCGAAGCACTAATCACAATGTTTGCTTATGCAGCACCTACCGCAACTGGGATTCATTCCTGATTGAGATCTCTGGGTGCTAGGGTAATATGAATATTAAAAAGGAACATATACGAAGAATGATAGGTGATAATTAAATCATAGATGATAAGATCAGAAAAGTATTCTCAGGTTATCTAGGGCATGTAACATGCAAGATGTTTTCCCTACGTCAGACCTACTGGCACCTTATCTAATCTGCTCCTAAATGAAAGCACAGTTGTACATGCCTTTGCTCTAGTTGCAACATCTTATACAAATCGATGAATATATCAGTCAAAGCTTTCCCATGAAACTATGAAACATGCATCATCAACAGGAAGGCATATCTTAACAAAAGGAGAAGAATGTTCTTATCACCTCAGAAGAGATTAAATCTTAGTACTGTGTGCTTTATTACTAATTGTGAGTTTGAAATACAGGGGGGGTTTTCCTACAGAAATTACAGTTGTGAGATTAAACTGGTATTAGAAAATAGCTACACTAGAACAGTTTCTCCAAATAACTGATCATCAAAATGCATGACTAAAAAGAATAGCTGACAATTTTATATTTTCAGACATGGCAGGATATAACTTTAAGGTTAGAGATTCATAAATATAACTGATTAAATTATGATGAGAAGAAAAGGACAACAAAGACTACCTGGGAACTACGTCCATCACAGAAGCTGCATTATTGGACAAATGTAATTCCAAAGTGGAATTTTGCTCTTAAAATACGTGTCCCTTACCACTTGGAAATATTTTTGCTCAGGTTGACAGTCTAGCAGTCCAATAAAATCAAATCACTGCATAAGAATATAAATCTGTGAATCACAAAATGCTCCCTCAAGATTAAGAAAAGTTTTGAATCATTGTAAATTACTTTTTCTCTCTATTAAGGGGGTAGAAGACATTATATCATGTTTTTAACCACATGTTAATAACATCTTTTCTTGTTAATGTATCAGATGCAGCACTGGGCAAAGTAGTGTTATAACATGACATTTAAGTGGCTATTTTCTCTTATTTCACCCTCTTTAGAAATCCAGGACAACACCACTCGCATCAAATCCATAAGGAACCTGGTAAAAAAGCTTCCCAGACCGAACTATGACACAATGAAAATCCTCTTTGAACATCTAAAGAAGTAAGTAGACCTGTGGTACTAACAGATCAATAATTTTTAAAGGAATTGGTGTGTGGTGTCCAAATCCTATTGGAAACGTCATCCAAAATACCAAAAAGAATTACATTCTTTGGCAAAAGTAAGCATGATTTATGATATCTACGTAAATCCTATTCCTACTCAAGAAATCAGTATGTCTAAGCAAAAAAAACCAAATTATGCCTCTACAGGAAAACCAAACAGTTCTGTTTCCTTCGATGCAGTCAGACACTTCAGTAGATTACTGTGCCACAGGGATATTGAAGTCAGCAAATGCAACACGTGCCAGCATCGCATTTCTCCAGTTTGGTTTGACTTTCTCTAACAACAGACCTTTTGATCACCATATTTTCATTATCGAGATCTTTGTCATTCAAACTCCTTTATTGAGGCGTGTAGCGATAGAAATAAGCTCACTCAAGAAAATACATTACGAGCTCTTGTGCCTCATGGGGAAGCTTATGATCGCACAGAACATCTAAGAGATGCCGAGGAAAGATCTGGAAGTGCTCTTTTGCTCTCCTAATAGTTTCTGGGATACCACAGAGGCAGAAAAATGGCACTGTGAGAATCCATCTTATCATTCTTCTGTGGTTTCCACACCCATTGAGCTCCATTTGCAAGAGATGTCAGCCCACAAAGTCAATCCAGGCTCTCATGTTCATTTTTGGTTTTTCTTCTTGTGTTTCATGACATTGATAGCAAAAACGTACATAGATCACGTGCTCACTTGGAAACCAACCTGCAGCCGTTTGACTTGCAGAATGACTGGGAAGAAGCTGCAGAATTGAAGATGGGGTCACATAAAGTGCAGGGTCCTGTTCCTTCCTTCATGGTTGTCGCGCTGGTGCAACTAACCACAGCCATTTTGCACTTTTTAGTGAAACTACTCTTAAAATTGAAGGGACTAAGTAGAAATCTAGGGATGCACAGAAACCCTGTGCACAGAGGAGTAGTTCTTCTCAGGAATGATATAATGACTCCACTGAATGAGTAACAAAGACTCCAGATAAAAGACAACTTTGAGGTTATAATGAATGATGCCTTTATACTGATCATTTCTGCTATATTCTCCTGGCATGCACATATAAGAGATGTAGATTTCTTATCTTGTATTGCAGCTTCCAGTTGAAACTGCAAAATTAAGCCCATGCAGCTGTGGGAAGTTCCCCATTTCATTAAGCTTAGAAGGATTTTAACAGTCCTTAAAATTACTAAGTTCGGCCTTGCAGAAAAACAGTTTCCTGTGTTTTCATCTGATGCACCGTGTGTGGACATTCTCTCTTTCAGTGGTTGATCCAGAGAAGGATGATAAATTATCACTGTCAATGGAAGAGTAATAAGGGAAATTATTTCCTGGGAAGAATCTGAGTGCAAGAAGTGGGTACACACTCTCAGCACAGATATGCCATATATAAAACTTATGGCACCATATGGGGCATTAATCCCAACTTGAAGAAACTTTTGTTACCACATCTTAGGGGAGAGCTATCAGGTATACACAATAAGTCTTTGATCTCATAGTTAAAATCACTTGATTGAGACTCAGGAGACGCGGGTTCATTTCTTGGCTTTGACCGGATGTTCTGGGTGACCTTGGGTAAATCACTTAATCTCTCTGTGCCTTGGTTCCTTGTTTACAAAATGATGATAATGCTTCCTTTGTCTGCCTTGGCTTTTTAGAGCATAATCTGTTTGGGACAGCAATTGTTTCCTGCTGTGTATGTGCAGAATAACTGGCAAAACTGGACCAAGCCTGGTAGTTTTTTTTGAGAAACATTAAAGAAAATCAAGAGACCCACTGAAATACAGATAAGAAAATACCGATACTTTGTAATGCATATGTAGACAATATTAGGATTGATTACAGCTCTATGAATGTGGTGGGAAGGTGGTTGTGCTATCCAGATAAGCTAGAGATATACTGCCCCAGAACTGTGGTACCATGATGGAAGGCAGGAAAACAGAATATTCGGGCCAAAGTGGGGTCTGCGCATTATAGGAGCAATTTTTTGCTCTGGAGAAGGTCAGCCCTCTCTGCTACAGACCCTTGAGGAAGGACAGGACTATTCCATGGGTTTTGCTCTCTTGAGATGGAAGCAGCAGAACAGATAATGAAAGCATCAAAACCAGATAAAAACTGGTTTATTCTCTTGAACTTGTGAATGTGAAAGACAGAAGCCAGTTAGAATAGTTTCATGGCTCTGTAAATGAGAATGAAGAAAACATACAAGAAAGACAGTGAGTTGCTGGAGCATTTCCAGAGAAGGGCAAGGAAGCTGCAGGGTCTAGAGCACAAGGGTTGTGAGAAGTGGTTGAAGGAACAGGGCCTGTATAGTCTGGAGAAAAGGAGGCTGAGGGTAGACCTCATCCCTGTCTACAATTCCCTGAAAGTAGGTTGTAGTGAGGCAGGTGTCAGTCTATCCTCCCAAGTAACAAGCAATAAGTCCAGAGTAATGGCCTCGGTTTGTTACTTGGGAGGTTTAGAGTGGATAATGCGAAAAATTTCTTCACCAACATTGTTGTCAAGCACTGGAACAGGCTGCCCGGGGAAGTGGTGGAAGCGGCTATTCCATACATTTCTGAAAACAACACCGTTGCTCCTCAGGACTCCACTCTTTCTTGTTGCATACTTCCCAGTTAATTTTACTCCCAAACATAGTAAGCTAATAGCAAGCACCAAGGATACACAGGACATCAAATGATGCAGAAGACATGCACTAGCTCTCTATTCAAACAAAACTGAGCAACCAATCCCCATTCAATACATCATTATTTGTACCTAATAATTTACTACAAAAATATATTTCAAATGAAGCAGAAGGAGCATTTTCCTCCTTAAGGACCTCATAGTATTTTATGATTGGGACTTAACCTTCTTTTATGGCAGCATCTTTGAGGTAGTTATTATACACCCATTGGGAAACAGAGGCACAAGACGTTCCAATGGTTCAAACACTAAAATCTAAAAAGCTGGAGGAGTTTGTCTTTGCACAGAACCTTCTGCAGCAGCAGCAAAATATTCCTTTCTCACCAATGCAAAATGCAGGAGGAGAGAGGAACACCCGGGCTGTGTCCTCTGTACCATGCTCTGAGCTGGCGAGGGCAGACGCAGCTCTGCTCCAGAAGCGATGTGCCTGCATTGTACAGCACTGTGCCTGAGCTAATAAGCTGTGCTTATTAATGTTAAATTAATGAATCTCAGCCTGCTNGGGAAGGTGGTTGTGCTATCCAGATAAGCTAGAGATATACTGCCCCAGAACTGTGGTACCATGATGGAAGGCAGGAAAACAGAATATTCGGGCCAAAGTGGGGTCTGCGCATTATAGGAGCAATTTTTTGCTCTGGAGAAGGTCAGCCCTCTCTGCTACAGACCCTTGAGGAAGGACAGGACTATTCCATGGGTTTTGCTCTCTTGAGATGGAAGCAGCAGAACAGATAATGAAAGCATCAAAACCAGATAAAAACTGGTTTATTCTCTTGAACTTGTGAATGTGAAAGACAGAAGCCAGTTAGAATAGTTTCATGGCTCTGTAAATGAGAATGAAGAAAACATACAAGAAAGACAGTGAGTTGCTGGAGCATTTCCAGAGAAGGGCAAGGAAGCTGCAGGGTCTAGAGCACAAGGGTTGTGAGAAGTGGTTGAAGGAACAGGGCCTGTATAGTCTGGAGAAAAGGAGGCTGAGGGTAGACCTCATCCCTGTCTACAATTCCCTGAAAGTAGGTTGTAGTGAGGCAGGTGTCAGTCTATCCTCCCAAGTAACAAGTCCAGAGTAATGGCCTCAGTTTGTTACTTGGGAGGTTTAGAGTGGATAATAGGAAAAATTTCTTCACCAACAGTGTTGTCAAGCACTGGAACAGGCTGCCCGGGGAAGTGGTGGAAGCGGCTATTCCATACATTTCTGAAAACAACACTGTTGCTCCTCAGGACTCCACTCTTTCTTGTTGCATACTTCCCAGTTAATTTTACTCCCAAACATAGTAAGCTAATAGCAAGTACCAAGGATACACAGGACATCAAATGATGCAGAAGACATGCACTAGCTCTCTATTCAAACAAAACTGAGCAACCAATCCCTGTTCAACACATCATTATTTGTACCTAATAATTTACTACAAAAATATATTTCAAATGAAGCAGAAGGAGCATTTTCCTCCTTAAGGACCTCATAGTATTTTATGATTGGGACTTAACCTTCTTTTATGGCAGCATCTTTGAGGTAGTTATTATACACCCATTGGGAAACAGAGGCACAAGACGTTCCAATGGTTCAAACACTAAAATCTAAAAAGCTGGAGGAGTTTGTCTTTGCACAGAACCTTCTGCAGCAGCAGCAAAATATTCCTTTCTCACCAATGCAAAATGCAGGAGGAGAGAGGAACACCCGGGCTGTGTCCTCTGTACCATGCTCTGAGCTGGCGAGGGCAGACGCAGCTCTGCTCCAGAAGCGATGTGCCTGCATTGTACAGCACTGTGCCTGAGCTAATAAGCTGTGCTTATTAATGTTAAATTAATGAATCTCAGCCTGCTCTGCTTATTAGGTTGAGCTCCATGCCACTGCAAGGCAGCTCTGCGACTCCCAGACCTGAGCTGTCTCACATCTGACCAGGCTGGAGCACAGGGCAGCCAAGCTCGAGTCTGGCTTTACCCATCCATGTAGACCCCCCATGTGAGGGGATATATTACAGACAACCCCCCTCTCCTTGCTTATTATTTTCCCACACAAAGGCAGGATAATATGTGTTATTTACAAAAGTATAAAATGGATGTTGAAATAATTAAATGGGAAGACAGGGGCCAGCCTGATGCTACCATCCTTCTCCCTTACGTGGAAAGCACTGAATCCAGATGCCCAACTGTGGAAGATATTCTTCCAGCAGCAGCATCTGCCTCCTTGGCAGGCACTTCAGGCAAGTTGTCTGGGGAGGCCTGCAGTTGCCTCTTGGTTCATCACGTGGATCTGTTACTGTGGCCTATCTGGCTGCCTTGTCCAAGCAGAAGCCGGTTCCTTTTGATTCACCTTTGAATCCAAGAAACTCCATTTTTCTGCTCTATTTTTCCCCATACTATACATAGTATGTTGAAATATTTTCAGGTGCCATCCAAGCTTTCTGCTCTTTTGAAGAGAACAATTTCCTTTCTGACTGCCTTCCCCCCTCCCAGATTCTTCACTGGTAACTAGTTGCATCAGTTTCACTGGAAATAAAGCTCCTTATCAAGAGCAGAACTTTACATCTAAGTCAAACCCATTATGTATTAATATATTAACTAACAAAAGTCATAAGTATTCTTGCTTCTTTTGCTTTGGATAATAATCTTCCCCCATATTCGTAGGTCTGTGAATGGAGAAAAGCATCCAAATTTGACAAACGAAACACAACCACCCCTCAAACCTCACAACACGTGGTAGCTGCATTCTGAAGAGCATAGGCTTTTGTAAAATACATGTGACTAAACAGACTTGTTTCTACCTATGAAAGATTTTTAAAAAATGATAAGAAGTCATATACAGACAGAAGCTCACAGTAGCCTGCACACCAGGACACAATGACAATGTCATGACAAGTCCAGCAGCCGTACCCAGAATTCTGAGGGGAAAGCAGAAAATAAAGTTCAAGTACAGCAGTTAGTAAGACTAAGCAGGAGATGTCATCAAACTTTTTTTTATTTTTCAAAGTTGATGGAGGAAGGATGTAGCAAACATATGTGGTTTTCTCTTACTAAACTATGTGTCATATCAGCAGTTTCAGGCAGGCTTACATATTAATCTAGGCTCAGGAGAACCCTTTTTTCACACAGGAGAAGAACAGATTATATTAAGAACTACATAAGCTTTTTATTAAGAAGAGGGGGAAAAAAGGTTAAAAGTTATTTAAAAGAAAATTCAGTTCCCAGAATGGGAGAACTGTATAACGAATTTCTATTTGGGAAACCTCAAAGAACCTGTGGAAGACCTGGAACCCAAAGGGTGGGATGGGCATTTAAATTGTGCTTCAGGAAAAATGCCCAGATTCAGGAAAGTGGATTCACGTGAGTGTTTAACCGGAGTCACAAGGAAGACTATTTGTTGAAATTGTTTCCTAAATCGAGACCTTTCTTCAAAATCAGGCAATTCACAAGCAGCTCTTGCTTTTCAGATGCAGGATAGCATCAGGGAGAAAAGTTTAGCCTTACTCCTACAATCTTTGGAAACATCTACTGGAAATGTGAGGAGGAGAAACGTCCTCTTGCACCAAAGGAGGATGTAGGTGACTGCCCAGGGGCATAAAAGGCTCAGTCATCCCTGAATAGCATTTTAAGAATTACATGAAAAGAATTAATCAGTTTCTAGCTTGTGAAGGGCAAATATATATCAAGACATGCTCTTGCACAAGTGCTTTTCTCTGTTTCAGCTATAGAAGAGTTTTAGAAAGGAGATGGACAAATGCCAACACTCATCCTGTTTACTGTGGCTTCCCAGAGCTTATTTTAGGGGGAAGGAGAAGAGTTAAACCCATTTTCTCTCTGCTAAGTACACATCGGTCTACTAAACTCGCCCCATGTAAATTAGTGGACAGAAGAAAATGTGCTTCGGGCGCAAGTACGCACAGGACAGGAGTAATAATGGATTTTGGATTAAAGGTAAAAAATAAATCCAGTCTTCCAGAAGCACATTTATGCATGTTTAGTTTACTTACTCTACACTGGGGGTGATCTGCTACCAAGGTTTGTGTAGTCATGCCTACTTCTTCTTGTTGCAGAACAAGAGAGTTTGCAAAGTTCCCCTCTTCCCTGAAGAATACCTTACAACTTAGTGTTTCTAAGGAGAAGAATGGCGAGTAATTAAAACCATATTTTTACCTGTGTTTCCATATGCTGCCTATTTCCACAACCGTATTTAAAAATACAAACCTTGATTTTCATAACAATCAGGCAAATAATTACACTCGGTACTTTTCAATGTTACTGAGCTTCAAAATGCACAAGCTGGTGTATCAGCAAATAACAGAATGATAAAAATAATTATCATAGTTTTAATTTAAATATTTATGATACGGTTGACTCTGCGCTTGTACGGCACCATTGTGCTAGGTGCAGTACACAAATTCAGAGAGATAGAGCTCCTGTTTCAAAGAGCTCCTATTGTTCATCCCACATTACTCAATATCAAACAATCTCCAAAAAGCTTTTCAAACATTAATTAAATCTCATAACTTCCTTTTCAGGTCAGTAAGTTTTATTATCCTAGTTGCGTGCACGGGGAAAGTGAGGAGTGAAGAGGGTAAGACACTTACCCATGATGACACAGAGAACATTTCTCACTTCCACTCTCTCCTTCCTTCCCAGCCCCCCACCCCAAGCCCCCCACGCTTTTGGAGGCTTGTCCACGTGCACGTTGGCACCGTGGGCGTACGTGTGCGTATGGACAGCACGTCTCGGGGAAGGCCGGCGACTGCTAAGTACTTTTTCAGTTAATCAAGACCATGTGAGAGTCCTGCTTCTGGTTTGCACTCACACAAGTTTTAGTAAAATATCACTGGCGGAGTTAATTTATGTGATTTTGTAACCTCTCAATACTGCTTGGGGTTAGCGTTCTTTTCAACTGGAATGTTTTTCTGTTGGTGAACATTAAGAATGCTCAATTCATTACCAAAGGCCTTTTTTTTACTCCCCCTTTTCTTCTCTCTATTTTTGGAGCTTGAGCCCTAACGCATTAATGTCCCGGACTAGGTCATCAAAGGGTAAATCACAATGCTTTTCATTTTTCTGACTAAAAATATAGGATTTTTCTCAGAATGAGGCTGTAAAATAAATAATAGCCTTCACATTTCTTAAGATATTCATGGGAACTTAAAGGAAAAAAACACAAAACAAAACAGATTTTAATGCCAAAATGTCAGTGTTCTGTGCAAAATAATTAATACAACGCAATAGGATCTGTTCTACTATCGATTGAAAGGGAATTTATGCAGGTAATTCATTAAGGCTAGTGGGAGTTTGGCATGTAAATCCCCCAGCACTTTGATGGGAAAACAGACCCTGATATTTTTTTTTTATAAGCTATAAAATATAAGGTTTTCAGTGGTAAATATATAAAAGGAAAAAAAGCAAATACCAGAACAGCTAATGGGTACTCCTGATCTGTGAGACTTCTGAAATGACATTAGATCAAATCATTTTTCACACATTGCAAGAGATGCAACAATCATTTCAATCACCATGTTAAAAGAATCAATACATTTTTTTTTCTTTCAGAGAATGGTACTTCACATTCCAACATTTGCAGGTTATCACCTTCATACATCTCTCTTTGTGGTCAAGTGCATGATTAGTACTTCTGACAGCGTATTGGCCATTTTCTTATGAAGCTCCACAAATTCTTGTAAATAAAAACCAATCTGAAAAAAAAGAAAAAAAAAAAGAAGAGCGAATCTGTGGACTGGAATGCACCCTCCTTGTAATGGGAACAAAAAGCTGGCAATGAAATATAAACCTAAATCATAGCAGAATGACCTACTTTAAGGCATTTGCCAAAGAGACAGTGTTTTAGACAGCTCCTCTGAAGTAGCGTCTTTATGTCTATGCCATCTGCAGATTTATTATTGTGCTTTAGGAAAAAAAATGAAGAAAAAAAAAAAGGAAAGAAAAACCTACAGTATGCCTGAACAAAACTCAGCTTCATCTATAGGAAAGATTCCAGTACTGTAGGCACCACACCCACACCTACTGATGTGGTCCAAGTTTTTTCTTTAAAGGCACCTAATTAAGAAACCCTGACTCATTTACATGGCGACGTTTGATCTAAATTACACTCCAAACCACACCAAATTAGGAGCATCTGTGAATGCAAAGTGTTTGTTCCCAGTGACTGGTAGAATAAGGCCAGTTCTGGACGGCACATGTTCAAGTGACGAAAAATATTTCAGATGTAACATATTTCTGAGACCCACTTTTCCACTAATAATTCATAATGAGTTAAACCAGTATCTCTGTTTGAACAATCCTTTCAGGCTGTGAAAAAAATTTACTTTTAGAAGGCAGAAGGGGGGAAAAAATGGATGGTAGATAACCACCTAGTTAGGTTGTTGTCCCTTAACACAATTAGCTACAGTTCAAATCTGTGCAATGTGCTTATTACTAGATACACATGATTTCTGAAGACTGGACGAAGGGAAAGTATATTTATGAATAATTAGTTGTTCACAGTCAAGGCCTTCTGCCTTGATGCATGGTTTTATGTTGTTAACCCACTGTTCCAGTTTTCATAGAATCATAGAATCACCAGGTTGGAGGAGACCCACTGGATCATCGAGTCCAACCATTCCAACCAACCTAACAAGTTCAAGCCGAGACCAAGGTCTCAGGCACTGAGGTGGTACCCTGTGTACTAGATAACATGAAACATGCAAGACTACCAGATCCAAGAATGGTGTTTCCCTTCTAGTTTGTGTTGCTGGTGTAAACTAACCGTGCCTGTCTGTGTCCTAGAAGGCCACGCTGTGTGAAAGTGGGTTCTTCAGCAATTAGAAAACTTTTATCCCACTTTCCCACCTACAGAAAAGAGTGAGCGAGGGGATGCTGCAAAAGCCACTGGTTGCTTCTTTGTTGCTGTAGAGTGTAAGCTGACAAAGTTAAAAAAAAAAAAAATTAGAAAGGCTTTATCTTGCTCTAATTTAAGCCGTAGGAGCAGTCTTAGCACAGGGGAGTGCAAATCCGAATTCCACGCTGGGTTTGCAATTCCCAGTCCGCTAGAGCAATTTGGCACAACCTTCAGATTTGGCCCATGCTGTTTGGCAGGCACCTTTTATTCTTCCCGTCATTCATACTTTGTGAATAGCCTAAGTTACATAATGCCAGTGACAATTTGTTTATGGCAAGCATTAGAATCACTGTTTTATGATTACATTCAAACTTCAAGCCACATTTTGACATCTAAGGATCATCTTGCATTCTCATATGTTATATACAATGAAGGTTTGTGTTCCAGAAAAGGGGGGGGTGAACTTTATAAATAACATGACTCCTTTTGTCTGAAGAGATTTTAATACATTTGTCTGATCTACTGGTTTTGCAGTAGCTAGAATATAATTTGAATATATTAATATTTTCAGCAACTGTGCTCAGGGAGCCCAGTTAATAACTTATGCATGGATATATAGATATACTTCAGACAGAGGTAATGTTTTTAGCCCTTATGTTGGTAATACATAGAAACACACAATGAAAGAGCCTGTTCTTTCCTCCTCTTTGTTGTGGGCACGAATTGTGATGGTATGGAGCCAGTGTTCTTTCTGTTGTCTACACAGCCTGGATTCAATAAGCAGTTATATATGCATATTATGACAATGTGGTCAAGGAAACCAGATTTTTTTACTATACCTTCATGTGCCTGTACAGTATAAAATCTGGTATTTATTTTTCCCGTCCCCATTCAATATGTTAACAAAATCATAATTTGATACAGGTTATGTTCACTTTATAATTAAAATTATGGAGTTAGATGAAAATACAGCAAGATGTTGCTGAATGGAAAATATTTATCTTTTCGTACATTACGCATTATGGTGCAATGTAAAATCATAAATCTGTGGAGCGGCTAACTCCAGCCAAGCATACAGCAACTTGTCTCCTCCCCTGGTCCCAAGGATGCAACCAGTTTCCTCCTCCAAGCCGTGGGTTTCTACACTCATCTCAGCCTCACCATTAGACAGCACCACAGCATCCTCTCCGGAGTTTTGTCGTGGTCTTCTGAGAGAAGACCCCTTGCCATGGAGATGAGCCAAGAGAAAGGAATTCAGAAAAGCTCTGTATTTTTTACAGATCCCAGCAATCCTCCTGTAGCTCTCCTAGCACTTTNTATTTTTTACAGTTACCAGCAATCCCTCTCCTGTAGCTCTCCTAGCACTTTCATAGACAAAGAGAAAATCTTTTACACCACATTCTCTGAGTCAGCACTAGATTCAGCCTCACCGAAACACCTGAGGGTAGCATCTCATCTGCCTTGAAACTGCTCTCACTTCCCAGATCACTGCCATCCTCATGGTCCTTCCTAATCACTATCAGCAATCTTGGAGATCCCAGCAATACAGAGCAACCTTATGGCTTATGGAAGCTTTCCAGTAGGTAAAATTTTCTGTGAACATCCATTTTCTGTGTTTGAACTTTCAGATCAGAGAGAGTTTACAGAAAGGCTGTGGCAATAGTAGTAGTAGGCAACTTAAGACCACCTCCTAGGAAATCCCAGACCTGTTTCCATAAAAATGTCATCAAAGCAATGAGTTTTCCATTCCTTCAGAGTATCTACCCCACGGAAGTAATTGCAGCTGCTATGGACTTGGCATCAGCCCCAAGATTTCTATCTCAAGGCAAATTTCAAAGCTAGTTGAATATGTTTTAAATCTCACCTGACCATTATGGTGAGGAACTGCTTAAACATTCTGGGTTACATGCTAATAGGTTTCCACATTACTTCTCTCATTAAATTAAGTCTATGTAGCTTCCCATGTTTTCATCCTAAGGAGACACTGTCTCGGCTTGTAAATCCATTTACAACCATTCACTTAAGGTTAGACTCTTTCTGCTGTAGGGGAAGATACTTGCAGCACCTACAAAAATGTCCTGAATTTAATCTTATCTGAGGGTCAGATAACACAGTGTCAGTGGTCTTCAGGGGCAATAATAAAAAAAAAATCACATGCAAAAAAAAACCTTACAGCTTCATCTCCAAGATCAGTACATCTATGTACATCAACAAGCAAGGCCAAGCAGCGACAGACCTGGCTGGGAGGTGGTCGCTGCCAGAAAAGCTTCTCTGAATTTCTATTAGGTATATTGAGGGCTTTTTGACTCTGTTAAGCTATGACTGAGATTTGATGTCCTGGAAGCTGCTTACTGAATTCGCTGTCCCAAGACTGATGACTGTGCCTTTATATCAACAGCGAAATTATACCTGTTGATCCTGAATTCTTCAATGTCTGTCAAACATGATTTAAGTTAGGAAGTCTGAGACTCGCTACACACCAGTTTTTCTAACTGTGGATTTTGATCAAGGTGAGACAAAACCAGATATTGGAAAGTCTGGTCACTTGAAGCTTCAAAACCAAAAGCAGCACAATGGTTGTAAGAGGTAGGGCTACCTGTATAGAGAATAAAGACTTTTGTGAAGTATCTAATGCAATTGGACTAGACCCATCTGATACCAGTACAGGTATGAATGGATGTTTGACTTAAAAAAGNACCTGGCTGGGAGGTGGTCGCTGCCAGAAAAGCTTCTCTGAATTTCTATTAGGTATATTGAGGGCTTTTTGACTCTGTTAAGCTATGACTGAGATTTGATGTCCTGGAAGCTGCTTACTGAATGAGCTGTCCCAAGACTGATGAGTATGCCTTGATATCAGCAGCAAAATTATACCTGTTGATCCTAAATTCTTCAATGTCTTTCAAACATGATTTCAGTTAGGAAGTCTGAGACTCGCTACACACCAGTTTTTCTAACTGTGGATTTTGATCAAGGTGAGACAAAAACAGATATTGGAAAGTCTGGTCACTTGAAGCTTCAAAACCAAAAGAAGCACAACTGCTGTAAGAGGTAGGGCTACCTGTATAGAGAATAAAGACTTTTGTGAAGTATCTAATGCAATTGGACTAGACCCATCTGATACCAATACAGGTATGAATGGATGTTTGACTTAAAAAAGGACTAATGAGACAATTCAAAGCTGATATAAAGCTAGGAAATGTTGCAGAAGTTGTGGTACCACAAAGGGTGCATCTTAGAAAGACACAATATAGGGAAAATCCTCTACCCCAGGCACTTCATGCATTTAGTGCAATGGACTATACACGTGCACAAAAAATAAACATCAAGCTAAGGTGAGTGGACAAGACAGACAAAGTGCAAGTAGAAAAGACAGTGCTGACATAGTAAATTCATTGCTCAAGGGCAAGTAAAATGTAAATAAGTTTAAAGAAATCAAAGACTCATGGCACATACTCACTAGTGCATTTAAGAGATACATTCATCCTACCCATGTTCAATATCAGGTCTGAAACAATCGTGATGCTGGGAGGCATGTTAAAGCATCTTTCAAATCTGATACAAACACAGTGTGTATATATTGCAGTAGTAGCTTGTGGAGAGCTCAGAACTGAACCTGAAAGAGTAGGGATCCTGGTTGAGGTCAGATCCCATATAAAATCATCTCTGTTGGGCAGGCTGCTACAGAAAGACTTCAATTTCAACCAACTAGATAGTGATAATATAGCTTAAAATTGAGATTTTTTACATTGTGGACAATTAATAGAATATTTAGAAGGGTTTCATTGTATAAAAATATTGGAAACAAAACTATTTATGAAGTAATTGCATATACAGGAGCTCACAGAGAAGGAAAGCTTTGGTCCTCAACTTCTGTGGAATTCTGTGCCACATTTTCTGATTTCAACAAGAAAAATAACCAGTTGTCTCACATATTTGAATAATTTATCTGTGACACAGGACAAAGAACAATGTGTTGTTAGTGAAAATAAGTTTTTAATGAGGCACCTTAGACTCACTAGATGAATTTTTGAGCAGCTTGCCTACAGTAGTTCAACATCCCAAGCTCATTCTACTCAATTGCCACTTCTGGATTTTAAGTCAGAAAGTAAACCTGTCACATCCAGAGCTGATTTTTTTGATGTCAGCTGAATTACCGTGGCACAAGTTGGCTATAACTGGAGGCTGCAAGAGGTTATAGACTGAACATAGTCAAAGGCAGTAATTCCACTTACTAAAAGTATAAATGCAAAATGAGAAAAGTTAAGCGAATATAAGGGAAAAAATCTGACTCCCTTCTCTCTCACATTTGCTGGGAGTTTTTGTCAGTGACTTTAACAGTAATCAACATTTCATTCATTGAGAGAGATGCTGCAAACGGTGTGATGAAGGGCACATTAAGATATCTGTTAATCTGGGGCTTCCACATGCAATTTCTGAGCATGAGCTGCTGTCTAATTCAGTATTTTCCTGATGCAGCAATGCAGACAGCACTTCTCAGGGCCAAGGGGATAAATCAGTGCTAGTGGAGTACATCTAGGATTTGCAATAAGAATTTCCTTGCTGTAAATGCTGAAGTTCATATTTTTCAATGTCCTGCACACCATGGTAGAACTGGACTATAGCGGGGTACAGTTTGTAAGAAGCAAATCTCTGAGTATCAGTAGTAGTGCTGACACTCCTCCACCTGAACCGTTCTTTTGATAGATGGGTAGAGATCACTGGAAGAAAGAGCATATTAGTGGCTGGCAGAGACATTGGGTTTCCTGGAAACAGAGGGATTATATTATAATCATAAACCAGAATGGGTTGGGTTGGAAGGGACCTTAAAGCCCATCCAGTTCCAACCCCCCTGCCATGGGCAGGGACACCTCCCACTGGATCAGATTGCACAAAGCTTCATCCAGCTTGGCCTTGCACCCCTCCAGGGCTGGGGTATTCTCAACTTCTCTGGGCAACCTGTGCCAGTGCCTCACCATCCTCACAGGAAAACCTTCCTTCTTAATATTTAATCTAAATCTATCCTCAAAATCCTGAGTCTTGTGATCTCTCTATTTTTCTTACCAGTAAATCTGAACAAAAGAATGTCATTTATATGAATCTGTCAACAAGGTCCCATAGGGTCTCCCACATGTTTTCTATGTACTCTCTGCTTTGGGTGTGTTGTAAAAGAGTAGCTTCTTTCACTGAGTAGGGAAACAGATGAGTTACCAGTGGAACTGGTGGCTCTGCTTTTTTGCCATGTACTTTTTGTTTGTCCATAGCTAAGCACATCAAAGCCTCAGTGTCCCTATCAGAAAACAAAGCTGTTAAGAATATTAATCCACCTTTATTAAGAGCTTTTAGCTTTGTGGAGGAACACCAAATATTCCTAACACAAAAACAATAGGATAATAAGGAAACATGTATTTTCCTTTGTTGACCTACTTTCTAACCTCACTTTAAAATTTTCCATTGATTTTAATTATACCTAATCTAAAGCTAAGCTCACAAATCTAGCAAACTTAAGGACTACGTTTAAGTGAATTTTCTCCTCTGTCACTGTTCCTCAAGCTTTTTCAAGTTAGAAGTTTATTTCCAGCCCAGATACAAAGTTGAGGCAGCTTTCTACCCGTAGGAAGCACGCAGCGTCACTACTGTACGATGCACAAGTTCAAACGCTACCTTGCTCGAATCAAGCCTGTGTACAGCATTCTTCACAGAACAATTGCCGTCTTTTTCTCATCAGCAATAGCCAGAGGCAGTAATAAGGGTGAAGGATATCTATCATCAAAAGTCCAGTGTCAATGTGTTCCCCCAATTTATTTACTGACCTTCAATGCAACAGCCATACTCCTGACCCTCATGAGATGAAGCCTAAGGGGAAATGGCACTGAGCACCAATTCCATATCCTGTTGTTCTGTGGTCTAAATTAAGTGCTAATTAATTACCACTGGCATCTTTGGCATAGCCTGTCAAATTGGATTTAGGATATCCTTTCGCTGTTTAAACAAATAGCCCTACACATAACACTAAAATCCCAAGTGCTAGCGTTTTCTTGACTTTTATTTTTTTATTTTAAAATTCAGTGAGTTTGTCCATGGATTTTGCAGGTTGAATTCAAATAAAAGAAACAGGAATTGATATTGTCAATTTTGATTAATAGTCCTTCATTAATAAACATCCTGTTATTCAGTTTCCACCTGCAGTTGCTGATGTTGCCTGGAATCAATTAACTCATATAATTTGATTTATTTTACAAAGACATTTTTGGATGTGTTGTGCTGATGATAAAGGTTCTATATTTACAATTCTTGATTTAAGGGAGATTGTTACTGACTGCTTTTTATTTTTAACATTACAAGGAAATGTAGCTTCGGGCATTCTTGAATTGAAATATTTAAGCAATTAAAAAAGTTAAAGCTTTATTCATGTAAAACTATCTGTTGCTTTCTAAGCCACGCAGGCCACAAAAACATGCAGACCCAGAATCTCTGACAGGTTGGTCTTGACAATAAGCTGGTTGTTCGACAGGAAAAAATCAGAAATAGAACTTAAAAAGAAAATTGAAAACAAAAAAATCAATCTTAGCAAAAGTTACACCCCAAGCCAAAAATACAGTTAAGGGTTCTGTGTGTTATATCTCTGTCTGAACATATATTATTCTATGTAGTCTCACACTACCTTCATCACTCTATTATCCAAACACCTCTAAGAAGTGTGTGAGCATCTGCCTAACATCTGTGACGGGTGGTTTTGTTCTCTCCTGTCTCCTCCCCAACAAAAGATTCATGCTTGTTGCAGTGGTGTGGCTTTTGAAGAAGGGTTTGTTGCTGTTTGAGATGTATATGTGCTGCTACAGGGCTGCTAGAGCTGAGGCAGAAATGAATGCCTCATGTGCAAAGTTGAGGCCAGAGGAGTCTGAGATGCTCCTTGAAGTTTGTGGTTCTCTGCTGACTCCTACTCAATGGTTATCCCCAAAGAGACAATCTTTAGGTTCAATAGCAACTTGCATTGTGTTGACATGGATTAGCCAGATCTCTTCCTCCCTCTGGTCATATGAGCGTTAGTCAGAACTAGTTTGCATTCAGAGACATAAAATTACAAACAAAGCCAAACTGCAAGGACAGAATGCTGGCTGTCAGTAATAAACGGAAGAACTTAGCAGGTGGTCCCAGTTGGGTCAGTTTTCCAAAAGGGAGACCTGGAACATTCATAGTGGTAGAGATGGTGTGGAAAGACTTTGAATCCATGTGTTGGACAGAGCATGGTTTAAAGGAACAGAACCTGAATCTCCGAGCTCTGAGGTCTCTGAGCCCACACCAGGATCTTCAGGACTCAATTGCACGAAGCCTCTGTAGAGATCTGAGTCTCTTTAGCTATCAAAACATGCTTTTACATCTTGGCCTCAGCCACGTGGAAAATGAAGACTTCCTCTGTGAGACAAGGCAAAGGCAAAAGCACATGTGTTCTTCAGAAAGGAAGTCATACAGCTAACAAAGTTCAAAGTTGGTCCAAAATTGGTGGACTTGGCAGTGCTAGGTTAACGACTGGTTTTGATGCTCTTAAAGGTCTTTTTCAACCTAAACGGTTCCATGACTCTATGACACAATAGTGAGAAGGTTTTATTTTGAACTGTTCTCTTATTAAGCCAGGCTAAGTTAGAATAAATGACTTTCTTCAGTCTTTTGGAGCCTATTCAGCCAACTGTGAACTGATGTTTGGACTCAGTTTAGTTATTATTTTCACTTAGGGCTAGACTCCAAGGCAGTTCATCCAGGGAATGGCTCGTGCTGTGAGATATGCAGGGGATCCCCTGAGGAAGCTCATTCTCCAACGGGTCTTTGTCAGCTGTCCAGGTACTATATATAGCCATCCAACAGTCAGATTTAAAAGCTAGTCTGAGGAAGAAGGCAGCATCAAGTGCTCGTCCTTGTGTCCCAGAGCAACTGAAGAAAAGGGAATTTTCCCAAAGAGCTGTAATATGAACCCACAGCTGCAGAGAACAGGAAGCCTATGGAGTTTCTGTAGGCCAGGAGCCATGGAGGCTATTTTCAGCAAAAGCAAGCTCTTAAGTATGTCTGAACTATTTCTGACCCCTCTGGTACTGTATCATACACCATGACCTGGTTTCTCTGTTACCAGACTTGGATACCTATTGTTTTGAATTCGGCTTGTGGAATAAAGAGGAATTTAAAGAACTTTTGCATTTCACGCAGGCAAAAGAAAGTAGTTCAAAACCCTATTAGTCCACCATGATCATATTTTGAAAACGATAGACATTGTAGTGTTTTGGAGCTCCTCTAGAAACATAAACCTCAGGTCACAGCTACAGACACGCAAAGGTCCCCCGTTTCCTAACATGGTATAGAGATCTCAAAACAACGAGCTGGGGATTCAGTTGATAATGTTTGCATTTGCTTAGCTTCATCAGCTGGTGAATACCACTGTAATGCAACTGAGCAAATCATCCATAAAGCCCGTACATAAATAATAATGAGGTTTAGTTTGCATTCATAAAATATCAAGAATCCCAATTTATTACTAAATTTTAAATTTATTGAAGAGTTTACATAAATAGAGCTTGTGGCATCAGGGCTCACTTACCACTGATTATTTCCATAAGTCTCTCAAGATGGGGTTAAGTACTGTACAGGCTGTGCACCCTTGCTCCACAGCAGGTGGATTTTACTCTCTCTCCTAAGCTGGTCACAGAGGTCTCTTGGGATATGGATACCTCTGCAAGGCTTTGACCTTTTTAAAGGGACGCCTATTGTTGTTTGCCTTTTTAAGAAGGCTCTCAAAGTCAAGTTTTGTGGTCTAGTTGTCTTTTAAGTACCATTAATCACTTAAGCTCTTTCTGAAGATCAGCTACTCTAGCTGAACTGAAATAAGTTTACAACAGGAGCTGCAGTAATATGCTGTATCACAAGCAAGTATGTAACAAGCCTTAAATGGAAAGGAAATACATTCAAAAGAAACCTGATAGTTTATCTGTGCATCGTTTTGTACTTGTGCTTCCTTCCTAACACTGAAAAAACCCATCTGCAAAAGCCCTGCCAAAATGTGCTTGTACACACACAGACGTTATCACCGTGCAGGATGGTACGTTTTTATTATCAGGTTATTTTCCAGTACATTTGGCACAGTTAAGGTAAGTATATTAACTTTACTTCCAAATAAAGAAAACAAAGTTGTACCAAATGTCTCAGCCATTGTCAATGAGTTAAGAACTGACAGGAGGTCCAAGTAATCAACCCTGTCTACTGCGCCAAGCTCTCCCTTGGGACATCTCTTCTGATCATACAATGTATCTGGCTGGCATGGATGTAGAATTGCTTTCAATAAAGATTTTATTTCAAGGTTGGATGATTCCTTCCCAAATGTCTTGTCGCTAACACAAAGTACGTAATACCTGTTATTTTTTAAACTCCTATGAAGGAGCATTTGGGAAGGAGAGAAGCATAAAATGTTGAGCTAGAAACTCTACCGTAAGAGTCAAAATTTAACATGCTCAAATCGATTGGGAGCTCAGCAACAGCACAAGTTAGAAAACTACTGCATCAGAACTGGCCCGTTACAGTGCAATGAAAAGGCCCGTTAACAGTATTAGAACTGAGGTGAATTGAATGCAGCTGAACCATCCCCAGGGCCAAGTCCTTAAGCTAAAACGTTACATCAGCATATGCCTGAGTATGTATAGGAAACAGATACTAGCTAATATGAGGATAATTATCGCTAAAGTTAATCAATAGGATGCACAGACTTTGACCCATTAAGGCAGTTCATAGGAACGTAAATATCAAAACAGCCTAATTTTCCATCGGGATGAGCAGCTCTGGCCATGCCAGTGGTCACTAGCACAGTTCAGCAAAGGTACAAAAATGGGTTGTCATGGAGCGATCCACTTTGAGAGGAGTCAGTTCCTAATTTTGTAAGGTTAGTTGTTATATAAGGCACATACAGTGGAGTTTTCTTTATTCCTATGCATATTAAATCTTTCCTGGCCTCTCCTCTAGATCTTGTTTTCTGCCTCTCATGAGAGTCATTTCCATGGTTAAATAAAATGTTCTACATAATAGTGGTTGACAAGATTCTGGAAAGACCAAAACCTACTTTTATCCTTTGGTCCTCTACTGAACTTGGAGGAGAGCATTTCCCACACCTACTAGTCTGACCCATCATGTTTTACCATGTGACCCATTCTCACCATTCTGCTCCCCTCATCTTGTAATACGTCACGCTGTTATCACAGTCTAAATTACCAGCTCATGGAAGAGCAGCAGGATTGTCTTGTTGAAAAATTACCCTTCGATACAATTTAGAAGAGTCAAGGAGGGCTAAGCTTAGCTAAATCCAGTTTCTGCTAAAGGTAAGAATATCCCTGACATTGAGCAAAATTAAATCCTGGTAGGCTGAAAAAGGCTAAGAAAGGAACATCACTAGCAGTTCTCAATGCTACTAGAACTCTGCAGCTTACAGTAAAACAGTGTCCTTTCCAATAGGGTTTTGTTTCCCAAATACACTAACCTCTCTCTCTAATTTTTTATATACAGTAGGAACATTAAAAGGACGGTAAATTAAAGTCACTGTTGAAATGCTTTCCCCTCCTCGGCAGTTACTATGGAGTAAAAATGAAGAACATTTCCTAACACCTAGTGTGTTTGAAGGAATAATCCAGTGTTCTTCCTGAATGTCAAGATTAATAATGATTTTATTTAGGGAGTTTGAAAAGTGTAAGTTTAATGGAACTAGAGAGCCAAACTCACCATACAATGACCCTCTTAGCTATAGAGTTGCCCTGCTCTCAGTCACATGCTTTCCAGCTTACAGTTCCCTTGGCAACAGCCAAAGCATAAATTCCAAGTATTTTTGCTTATGTATGTACCATTGACACTGGAGCCCTCCTATCAGACACTTCTGCTGTTTTAATACATCATTAATTTCATTGCTATTAATAATGGGGGCTGTATTTGCAGTATGTTTCCTGACTTGTGATCTTAAAGGAATGAAGCAATTCTTGAAGTCTGTAATTCAGCTCACTTATCTGTGGGGGAAATCTTGCACAGCATAACACCCAACAGTTTCTTGATATAGTTCCAACATCTGTGGCACCAGATTATAGATTGTTTCTAAAATAATCTTAGATTGATGTACCATTGCTCCTTTCATTTGGGCCACAAAAAAAGTACCTCTGGCATTTCCTTTCATATTTTTTTTTTTAATGCTGTAAATGGTATAACACTCTTTCTGCTCTTTTTCTTGCCAAAAAAAGAATTCTTGCCCATTTTAAAGGGATTTCCTTTTTCAACAACTCAATTTCGTTTAGCAGCTACAGTAAGAGCCTAAATTGTGCGTATTTGTTTTTGGTTTTCTTTGGCTTTTCCTTTTGTGAACAGATGAAAAAATATTAGCTATAGAATTTCATTGGTAAATATTTGTAATTTTAAAAGGCAAAAGGTCCTAAACTTGTAATTATTTTATTCCGGCTGGATCGAATTCCTTCCTTCTTTCCCTCCAGTAGCTGTTTTTTACCACAGATTATTTAACTATTCAGACTTTCCATGTTTCCAAGTCAAAACAAGTACAACTACATGAATAGATAGAAAATACAAATAATTTTCAATAAATTTTATCAATAAAAGAACCATTGTACTACCATTAAGTTTAGGGGCCTCAAATATACATTGATGCTCTTAGTGCCATATTCCATATCAATGAAAAACAACAGAATGCATCTCCAGAAATAAAAAGAGGGAGGGGGAATCATTTTTTTTCTGAAATACGACAAATAAGGACAGAAGGGTTGGCCATCCACCTTCCATTTTCTGCATCCACATCAGAAACACAGGATCTCAACAACTTTCTCCAAATTTTACAGATTTCCCTCTAGTAAATTGAGCTCTGCCATCATTATTTCACCATGACCCCACTCATTCATGGTTCCACTGCCTCCTGATTCTTGAAAGGTGTTTCACCTTCCTCTTCATCAACATCACCTCATTGCAAAGCCATGGCTGGTGCTAAATTGATGATCTCTAAAGCCACACAAGATACAACCAGGGAATATTCTTACTCCCTTGGAGAACAAGTATCTCCACCCATGCTGGCATTGACTGCAAATACTTCATAAGTTTTCCAACTTCTAGCATATAACAAGCTCAACAGAGACTGAGCTCTCACATGGAGGACATAAGCTGGATGTACGTCCTTCTGCACAAATGTCATGAAAAAAAATTTGTTACCATTATAAAAACCATTTTAAATGTGATAAATATGAGTGATGTCCATCAGAAGCCCACACATTTGGCAACAAAACTCCCAACTTTCTGAACTCTTACAAGAAGAGATGATATGTTAGTATTACCACAGAGGGAAGTTAATTATTTTTTTTAAATTATAATAAAGATGCTGTATTTTAAGAAACTAATAATTAAGCCAACATGATTAGTGCCATATGGAGAGTGTTTTGTGCAATGGACACCGCGGTTACAAGCATGAGGCAGAACTAAGCAATGCTTGCTATTTACATATGGGGAAATAAAACATGAGAAGTGATGTTTGATGAATGTGGTAAACGGCAAGATTGGCAGAAATCCGCAAGAAGATGCTCTTTGCTGTGTAACCCACCTGCTAACATGAGCGAAACATTTTTTTTTAAGTGACTGAACCCATTACGTCCCATGAAGTTTCTTCCACTTATAATGTAAATACAGCAACAGGTGTGGGAAAACACAGACAGCTATGATGATTTTATAATTGCTATCTGGATTTTGAAAAGGTAAATGAATGGCAGCAAGAGAGATGGGAGGGAAAGCAGAACTTGGCTTCAACAGTCCACTTGGAATGTTTAAGTTAAAACTAACAGATTAAGGAAGCATCCATAAATTCAAACATTTACATATTAAAGTTATATTTAGTTCACATTCCTTGGTGGAGCTGTGTGATTTGTTTATAAAATATGTATCTTCATTTACTAGTCTTTCCAGTCTAGGATATGTTATATATTCTGAAGGGAGGAAGGAAATGGATTTCTACTTAGTTCACGCTCACCACTGGAGAGATTTATGTGAAACTGCCTACCTAAACTCCATTCATTATACCCATATTGTTCTTAGACCAGACTTCTCCTTCCTTAATGTCATTTCCACAAGAATATTAAGTCTTAATACAGACATAAGATCAACTTTTTAATAATAATAGCCCTCCTCCTGTAATTCTGTGGGTAATAAAGATATCAAAGGTTATAATCCTTACCATTATTTTCTAAGTTATCTCATTAAGGTATGTGGTCTCAATGTCTTTCAAGAAACCTTGTGTGGGTATAAGGCATGCAAAAGTCCTTAGTTATATAAATTTCACAATCCATTTCAGACCAGACTAGCTTTATTGGATTTAAATTAGCAGGAGGAATGTGTTTCATATCAGATCTATATTGAGGGGCTTTTTTTTTTTTTTTTTGTTTGTTTTTTATATTAATTTTTTTTTTTTTTTTTTTTTTTTTTTTTTTTTGTTTTCCCAACACTTTCGTCGCTGGAGATCGTGTTAAGAGAAGCAGGGAAGATTTTCCCTGGAGCCACCACAACCACTGACAGCAAAAGTGCTCAATAAAGAGAAATCCCTATCTTCGGTATCTAAATGTACGAGCTCAGAAATTATTGCCCTATAGCACACATACCAACTAATGTTCATTCACCAGATACAAACATACCCTGGTATAAAAAACCACTGTAAATGGGGCTCTAGACCTCGACCCCTCACATATCTTGTGGTCTGGGTCTGACTCTCCTTTCCTTATTTGTCAGGTTAGCATACATCTCTTCCCTCCCTATTTTCTTTCTTTTTGATAACTTAACCAAATATCCTTGTTACAGGCACTTTTTTATTTTTTTTGCTGATTCTCCTATGTACTTGAAATGCAACAGCGACTCTTTTGACATGCCTCTTTTTTAACCAATTCTTTCCTTTCGTCAACAGGATAGCAGCCAAGGAATCCGTGAATCTTATGTCAACACAAAGCTTAGGAATAGTGTTTGGACCAACACTCCTTAGACCTGAAAAGGAGACAGGGAACATGGCAGTCCACATGCTGTACCAAAATCAGATAGTTGAACTCATGTTGAGTGAGTACAGCAAGATCTTCGGCTCTGAGGAAGACTGACAGACAGGGCCTGTTATTGAAAACGTTCACATCTGTCTTGATGTCTAATATTTTTACATTTCTGTAAACATATTTCTGAAATATTTCTTTTTCTCTCAAGTGACAGATGCCTCATTTTGTGAAAACTTAATGATGATTTTGTGTTTAATTTTCAAACATTGGAATAAAAAAAATATTGTCAACATTTGCCTATATGTATTCTGCATTAACCCTTTGAGAGTTTCATTATGCTAGCACTCCAAGTGTCACTTTTTTTGCAAGCTGAGCATACAGCATATGGCCAAAGACCATAGAAAATGCTGTTTACCAACATATGCAATGGCACAGAAAGACAAATAGTAATTGATGAGATTTGTGGGAAATGGATTAAAATATGTATATGAAAGGCAATGAATTAAACTGGTGATACTAGATCATTTGTAGTTAATCTGACATAATTTACCTCTCCCTGAAACATATTGAAAATTAAAGAAAGATGAATAATCAATTTGCCTACCATGGAAGTTAAAAAAAAAAATATTGCAGTTAATACTTCTAGACAAGTAAATAACCCCCAACCACCACCAGAATGTCACTATTTGCATAACAGTGCCTAAAAAAAAAATTAAACATGAAACTGGAACTTTGGCATTTTTAGTTAAATTAAGTACATGAAATGAAGACATTGCATGACTGCTCATTTTAATGTAACATCCATTTTGATTCCTCATCACACTGTACATCTGCCCACTTTCCCCAACTATCTCATGTTCTGTAGCGTTTGTATTGTGCTCCTGAGGATGCTTTATTGGTGAACTACATTAAATTCATCTAGAAAGAACTTTAAGAAAAAAAAAAGCCTTTTCATATGCCCTTAGGATTACTTGGCTAGACTTGAATCAATTTATGCATTTGATGGTTAGTTTCAGTTGTCATGGATAAACAAAAGGGTAACTGTCTAGAATATATCAAATATTGTTTCATTTTGAAATGTATGTTTCCAGCTATACACATCCCCTACCCTGTTTTGTAAAAGTATTCCGCTGATAAAATGTAGACTTATGTTTGACAGCTTTTTAATCAAGTTCAAAGAGAATAAATAAAACTAATCCAGTGTGGTAAAGAGTCTGTCTGGTTATCGATTTGTTCATAAAATGAAAAATAAACCATGTAAATAAGACGTGTGAAACACAGATCTAGAAGCAAATATTTAAAGCAATTACAGACCTCAAAACATAGGATTAATGCATAGGTCTGCTGCGCACAAGAGATATGTCTTCAATATCACCTCAGCAGATCATGGATTACTTCAGTTTTTATGTAGCCTCTTTTCACTGAATACCATGCTATTCAGGAACAGTTGCTCCTGTGAGACACTATTTAAGGAAGCTTATGTGTAATGAGGCCTGATTCTTAACCAAGACCAGGCTCTTTCATCAGCTAGTATCATAGGCAGAAAATAACACCAAGAAAACATTAAAAAATTGTCCACAAGATGGTTCCTGACTTGATACATATCTGAAAAAAATCAAGCCAAAACGATGGGTAGTGATCAGCATCTCATATTAAAAGCCCAAAACCAAACAAACATCTTCCCTCTGTTGCCAGTGCTCTATATATTAATTTCTGAACAAAACTATAACATTCTGGAGAACCCAAATTCACTTTACTTTCAAGAAAATATTTTTCATGTTAATGTCAAGCCATGAGCACTTAAACAGAAATGCTTTTCAGCATCGACGTCTTTAGGCTCTTTTAATAGCAACAATCCAGGCGCTGTTTATAGCCTGTGGAAATGACTGGAAGAAAGATAGTCAGAAGTTCAGTCTATTCCTTAATAAAGACCATTCACATTATGGCCCCATGGGTGCTTACAATCATGCTATTGAAGTAATTTCTGCTATTACTGGAAATGAAAAGTTCACTTGTTACTTGGATCCTGTTGCACTCAGAAGAAAAGAGTCTTAATTAATTAATTAATCTTCTTTTAAGCTTTCCTTTAAGCACGGAGACTCCTCTTTGCTTGTTTTCATAAGCAAGACGAGGCTTATGAAATGAACCCATATCTTCCTTAGGATCAGCTGGTTTGGTTGGGGGCAGGGGTGAAATAATCAAGCAAAGGTTTGGAGACACAAGGCTTTCTTCGGTTTTGAATGGCGTCTCACATGAGTGCCGTACAAATGTGCCGAGTTCTCTACAAAATGCTTTGTTAAAGACAGAAGCTTGGTATGTCAGCAGCCAAGACAAGCAGATCTCATCAGAGGAGCACATACATCTGGACTGTATCTTAGATACCTGTCCTTCCTTATCCTGACAACAGAAAGGAATAACCATGCCTCGCTACCAAGCTGCTCCCGTGCCCAGGAGACCAGTCATCTCCCCGTGCCCTTTAATATCTACATGAATTCAGTGGGAAAAACTATTAACTCAACTGTTAGTCAAAGAGGCAGGCTCAGAGTTCCTGCCATCAATGCCTCAGGGCAGAAAGCAGCCTGACAGAAGACAGTAAGACTGAAAAACAGAAAAACATTTACAAGCTTTAACTGCAGTGGGGTTTCTTTTTCCTCCTGCTCAGGTAGTTAACTTCTTGTTACCAAGCCCACAGCCCAGGGCTCCAATAGACTTTTTTTCTTGCTGGACACAGACATTTCTAAATCCCACAAGTGCCTAAGTTTGCCTTCCATTCCACACATGCAGTTCCCTGGGCTTCTACCATTATCACATTTCTCCCCCAGTTATAAGAACATTCTTGTAAGAATACACTTATAAGAATATTACACTTACACTTATAAGAATACTCACTGAGACTTACTAGAAGTTTTGCTCTAACTTTGCAAAATTTTTGGTCAGTCAAAATTAGACTTGCAGAAGAGCTGCTTTCCAGGAGCTAATTTCAGATTAAGTAAGATCAGAGATAATTTAAGTAAGGAGCTGTCACTATTAATAGCAAATGATCAGAAAAGTGAAGGTTGAGAACGAAGCAGAGACAGATATATCCAAGTATCAATATGTTTATCTTTATCTTCCCCCTATACAGAGTATCTTATACACCCTGTACTCAGTACCTTATACTCAAAGTCATGTAAAAAGACAGCTGTCCTAGTAACTGGAATTACAGTAGTAAAAGGTATCAGAAAGAGACCTGTAATGGAAATGAAAAGGACATTTCCATCTAGAAAGATTTCTTATTAATTTTTTTTTTAAATCTATTTATCAAATCTTAAACTTTTTCAAGAAAAATTGTCGGTTTTTAACTCAAGAAATTCATTTGCAAAAGACAATTTCTGAGAAAGACTGTATTACTGGGCTGCAGCTAAAAGAGGACATCAATTGCATCGAGCAAATATTCCTGTTTTTTTTTTTTCTTTACGTACATATACATATATATGTTAAGAGGAACATATATTTTAATAGTTCTTTAATTCTCTGCTAGGACAGTTAAAGTGCAAGTAACATTGAGCCCCATTTTGCAAGCATTCAGCCCAAGGCAAACCAAGAAGTTCAGCTAATCAATCACTACGTAGTATAGAGACCACTTGTAGAATTTGGAGGAAAGCTGGAAAGTGTGTTCAGACCACAGTCACCACTGTAATCAGGCACTGTATAGATATTAAATGGCTAATTCTCAGAAGAGGTTGGAACAGAAACCTCAGGGAATCCTCAGGGAACGCACACGTTATCAAGGCACGGCAGGTTTCTCTACACTGCATTCCTGCTTCAGAGAGGAAACGCGGAGCACGAGGAAGCTGAGCGTAATCACAGATGCAGGTCTCAATAACAAGTCTTTATTTTTGCAGGATGCATAAACGGAGCCCGGGGCAATGCTTGTTTTGTAGAACATAAGAACCTTCCCTAGCACTCACTTTGGATTAAAAACAATAACACTTCCCTAAGGACCAAGGGCAACACACGAGGAAAATCTCCAGCAAGTAGCCTACTGAGGTGAGGTCATACCCAAACCTTTCTGCTCTTGAGAGCTTCAGCCCTTCTTAGTCAGGAGACTTCAACAAGGGAATGCTCGCAGGATGCTACTAAAGCAGCAATCTCATCCTTGTGCCAATTTACCATGTGTTATCACAGCAAATGAATGTGCTCTACCATTACTTATACGCTGCATGCTATTTTTACACTGAGCAACCGCATACTTCCAAATATAATTGAAAGACTATGAGAATTACAGCCACTTTTCCTCACAGAACCTGGTTACAAAGACCTGGTTGCACACTGGGTACAAAACATTAACCGTCATTTCTGTTTTTCTCGTGAAATATATATTGAAGTGAGAGACCTGCACTCAGAACTCAGGACATGAGACTTCAGGATGCAATATCACTGGTGTTGAGAGAAACTGAGGCACAGATCCAGACATTTCAAAAGTGAACACTGCTTTTTAGTGCTCATTTTATTCAGCCTCATTCTTTGTTTTTTTCCAGAAACTATAATCCACACCTCCTCTTTCTCTGAATTCACCCATATAACACAACATTTAAGGATTTGCAGGCTTGCAAACGAAGAGTTGAGCAGCCTAGGGGGGAAGAAACAGGTAGAAATTTGCCTTGTAAACTCCAAACCACGATGAAATTTGATGGCTTTTTTTGAAGATGACTCCTTAACCCTCACAAATACTGCAGAAGTATAGGGAACCCACTGTAGCACAGCAAAGCAGCCTGTCCATGCACCTCCAAAAAAGCTTTGAACAGGCTGTAAAACCTGAGGCAATATCTTACACCTTTCAGTAGAAGCTGACAGCTTTGTTTAATAAGTTTAAGAGAGATCATAAAACATTGCAAGTTCAGAACGCATGCCAATTAATTACCCACAAAACACCATCATTTTAGAGCCATTTCAGAGCACATTTCAGTTAATAAAAGGCAGACTCATAAATTTCACATGATTCTCCGGCTGTGTCAAAATACAACTCCTATGCTCAGCCTCTATCCATAAGTTTCTTGGCTACGTGACTGTGAAACACACTGAGTTGCTACCTCCCCACTGGTGATTTCAATATTCTCTCAAAGCTCAGGAATTCAAAGAGGCAGCTGAGAAGCTTTGTGAATGTTTTCTGGATGTGAGTTTGCACAGGTGGACGTGTGCTCTCTGCTCTGGAAAATGAGAGTGACCATATGAAAAGTAGTTCAGCCAATCCGTTGCTTGACCTTCAGCCTTTCCTCTATAGTGATGGTTACGTCTAGATTTCCCACAGGTGATTTTTCTTTGCAGCCCCAGGAAGCAAATGGGTTTAAGTTAACGGCTGAACACCCTGTATACGTTTCTATCTTTAAGTACTCTTTTTCACTTATTACCCATTTTTCATCCTGCTAAGCTCTTTGTCTTAATGGTATCTGATGAATTTCCAAGGTTAATTATGTACCATGTAAGAAAATATTTTACTTGTATCACTTTTAAATTCATTAGCTTTTAGCATCATCGTATAGCACTTGACTCGCTCTCGATTTACTGAAAAGGTTAAATAGGATCACCTGGCTGACCTCTTCTGGCAATTCACTCTCCTATATACCACTAACATATCACCTCTCATTTGTCTGTTAATTGATTTAACCTTCCCTCATAGGGAAGAGTTGCCACACCTCTAATAAGGTGCTCTGTCTTTCACTAGATGCTCTGTGTAACTATTCTGCCCTTTTGAACCACATCCTAAGTATTCAAGGTGAAAAGATCCTTAATATTTGCATTACAGATCTCTTAAAAGACCCAAGTATCTTGTTTGTACCTGACAGCTCCTCTGCACTGAGTCATAGAATGGTCTGGGTTGGAAGGGATCATGAAGGTCATCTAGTCCAACCCCCCTGTAGGGACACCTTCAACTAGATCAGGTTGCTCAGAGCCCCATCCAACATGATCCAACATGTTGAGGCTCTGGAGCGAGTCCANAAGCACTGAAATAAACTGTCCTTAATGCTCCACACAGAGAAAATTCACAAGGCAATTTGGGGATTTGGATGCTATTTCTGGTCCATACAGAGAACATATCAATGCTGCTGGTTCTTACCTTGTGGCTGCCTCACACCTTGAAGCTATCTTTGCTAGTTAAAAAATTCTTCACAGAAAGGGTCATTAGGCACTGGAATGGGCAGACCAGGGAGGTGGTTGACTCACCTTCCCTGGAGGTGTTTAAAGTGCAGATGGATGAGGTGCTGAGGGGCATGGTTTAGAGATTAGTGGGAATGGTTGGACTCAATGATCTGGTGGGTCTGTTCCAACCTGGTGATTCTACAATTCTATCCAAATTTGCACCAGCAGCTTCAACCACACAACCTGAACAGCCAGCAGGGGGAAGGAAGACAGAATGGAAGAGGCTGTTGAAAGTAAGTGCTGTGAGGATCAGATTATATATATCTGGTACCTGTCTGAACAGTTTCACCTTAGTTTTGGAGACCCTTGCAGTCGTCGCGGTATCAGCTCACCCACAGAACACCAGTTTGAAGGACTGTCAGCACATGAACGTGGATCTGGGATCTACAGCAAGACAGGTCAGGGTCCTACAAGGTGGATCAGCACCCTCAAGGCATCTCTGCTCTAAGAGTGCCTTATCACAGACTGAAGATGCAGCACATAGGTGATACTTTACAAATAAATTTTCTTGTAGTTTGAGATTCATGTTTACCTCTGAGTCAAAAGCAATTTCACAGATACCGCACAGACCTCAGCCACGTGGTGCTGCGGCAGCTTCAAGCTGACGATCACCCTGCTCCATAAGACACTTGAGTTCAGACAGAACACCACAATAATATTAGTTATTCCAGGTTTCCCGGGTGTTGTTAGTTGGAAAGCAAACCGAATTTCCTTTTGTGCTTGTGACATGCTTCCCCTCAAATGTGAGAGCTGAAAGATAAGGCAGCTACCTTAAACAAACATGCCTTAAGATGCAAAATACAAGCACCTTCTTGAGAACTCTAGTACTATTCTTTTTCCCGTCATGTCTCTTTGAAGTGTAGATAGCCAAAAACACTGGCAGTGCTTTTCCTCTGATGCTGCAGGTTTTGAGAGTATTATGCATATTGCAAATGCGGTTTTCTTGCACTAGGTTGAAAAAAGAAATAATCTTATTAAAAATGTAAAAGGATTTCAGGGTTCTGTGCATGCTTAGAGAAAAGAGAGACGTCAACAATAAACATGCCATCTGAACAATACGGAAGGACTTCTGTCCCATGGGCATAATAGATGTTTTATTAATAACTTGCTTTTCTATATTTTTCTCATTTCCCAAAACAAAGGCGGGGAGGAGCAGGAGGAATGGGTTTGAAAATCTAAATATTTCCCTGACTGGACAATTCATCATTACCCCTGAAAGACAAGAAGATTAAATGAGACCTGGTACACTTTCTCGGTTTGTTTTCTCCTGCCCTGGGTGCTGTTCTATCATCAGAAAGCCCCTGGCACAGGGACAGAGACTGGCCAGTTCTCAAGAGTCCATCATGGAGCACATTATCTCCAGCTAATAGATTAAAATTTGGGCATTTTAAGTGGCTTAGACTGACTGAGCACAAGCAATGACAGAAAAGAAGGGGAATGTTATGAGTTATCAGTTCTTTGTAATTGCTAGATAGGTTGTGAGAAAGAGAGAGCAGGAGGATAGAGACCTATTTTTTTTTCTACTTTCTGGAAGAAATAGAGCAACTATTGCTACAGTCAACTATTTTTTTTCCTAATTTAAGTCACCTTTGCTCTGTCAAGTAGAAGCTCCAGTAATGGATAAAGGAAAGAGATGTGTCTCTAGATGCCTTCCACCTGAATATGTGTCTAGATCCTCAGGTTTGCCTATATCAAGTGACTGGGATCAGGGAAGTGCAATAACTCCAGTCTATCCTTATTTCTCACTCCCTTTACTGTGATATAATTTTACTTAACACACAGGCTCTATTTCAGGTAATCTTAACATCTTTCGAAATACCATTCCTGGAGTACGGATCCTGAATCACCCAAGTTCTCAGATAACATCCCAGATGACTTCCTTAAAGAAGCTAGGAAGATATGGGGGAGGATGCAGGACATGGATATATTAAAGTACAAAGAGTCTAAAGTAAATTTCTTCTTCCATTTTCTGCCAATATACATGACCCATGTTATTGTTGAAGAAAACTATTTTTCATAGTGTCTCAGTACAAGTAAGGTTCTTTCTAAAGGAATAGGTGCCGCTAGAAAAATCTATTCTCTTGTTAAATGCAAAAGAAGATCACCAGATTGGAAAAGACCCACCGGATCATTGAGTCCAACCATTCCCATCAAACACTAAAACATGTCCCTCAGTGCCTTGTCCACCCATCCCTTAAACCCTTCCAGGGAAGGTGAATCAACCCCCTACCTGGAGCAGCCTCTGCCAGTGCCCAATGACCCTTTTTTTGTATTTTTTTTCTTTTTTTTTTTAAATAACGTCTACCCTCTTTGCCTCTGAAACAATGCCACTTTTCCCTACAATCATGCAGGACACTTTCTAGGAAAACAGTGTTCTGAAACAAGTAGCACAGAGAGGTGAATCTTGAAATATTTTGCCTTAGGGGCTGCACGCCAAGCCAGGACAGAGCTGCACACTCTGCTCCAGTACCCTGCCGTTTCTGGCATTTCAACAAACTACCTAAAAATCCTTTTAGGGTGCAGAAACTCCTGTTTACCTGCATAAGGCTTTAAAAGCTTCACGACCCAAATAATTTCTGCACAGCCGCACCTTAGATTTTACCTTGTGAAGGCCAAAACTTCTTTTAACCCCTTCTTATAAGTACAGCTGGGGATTCATTCATAAAAGATTTTGAGCATTTGAGTCCAAACATGTCCAAGTGCAGAAAGAATTTGTCACTCACATATCAGGTTAGAATGACATTTTCTGCCTTAACTCAAGTGCATTTTTCAAGGCTACTAGGGTCACAAGTTGCGCTTCTTGACTTTCCTCTGGTCACTGTCATGTGGAAGCAACCAGAAGAACCTACTGGATAAAAGAGAAAAAGAAATTTTTTTTTAAAAAGCCATCTAATTAAGAAGCAAGCGTGCATCTGTCTCAGGCCACTTGCCAAGCATAATGTGGTGAGGGGCTAAATCTTCAGCTATTAGAAACTGCTCCTTTTGGACTCGCTGACTCCAGTAACACGGGTGACAGACGCCTCACAGTCAGGTCTTGGGACTTTCTACGCTCACCTAATGATGAGGAAGTTGTGGGATTTGTCAGGAGCTCATCCGACCATAAATGTGCCAGAGGTTCCTGAGGTTTAGACAGCTCTGAACAAGTCTCTGATTTACTTGTTTAAACGTATACCGTGCCTAGTTGTCAAACATAGGTACATGTACAAAATAACAGATGCATCTGACAATTATCTCCAGGAACCCATGGCCAGGTTGTGTCAAAAAGAGCCCAGATGTGGCCTGTGTCACTAACTGGTAGGAGGAATGGGAGCATGGGAGGACACTGTCAAAATGGATAGACACTTTGGCAAGAAAAAGCTGGATCGCTCGGGATATTTGGCACTTTCCAGATTTTCCGGTGCCCTCCAAAGAGACTGTGCTTATGGAAAGATGTCTCCTGAAAACATTAGACTGGAGTTTGATGAAAAAACTAGTCTTTCCCGTGAAACTGATACTCTGGCCATAGCACATCTCCTGTATGGATAAGAGGGAAATGCGTTACTATAGCCACAATTTCATCTGTTCCTAAGTTTGTTTTATTAATTTCACATTTCTGAAGGTACTAACAAATGAGGAGGAGAAAGAGGGAGGTAGCCAGCCGCCCTATGCTGCTATATTGACCTCTTGCTGAGCTTCTAGTTGAACAAAGAGCACCCTCAGCATCCTCTTGCCACCATGGATGAAGCAGGTGAGATCACTGTCCGTGTTCTGAATGAGGATGACGACTCATTTTGCAACTTCGATCTATCTTCTTGAGTAAGAGCAGTCGCAGTGGTACTGATTTCCTTTACATGAACACTGATTAGTCAGTACGGACCTGAGACGGCTTTTACCATCATTCTGACTATAGATGCACATAAGCAGATATACAGATTACGGCAGACACTAAAATCTTTCTAACCCTTTTTCTCTCCTCACCACTTCATCAAACCTGCAAATGCTCAAAGGTCTTTTTCACGTGAAATATCTGCAAAAGAGGTCCAAGTTCGCACAGGAATATCTTTGCTTAACATCCACCACACTGATGACTGTAACTTAATTACTGTGCGTACTGTACTGGCGACAGTAAATATTAGTGCTGTTTGCCACAGAACAAATATCCCATGATAAAAATTCAAACAGTATCGAGCTTTTCATTAGTGCAGTAATGACTTTCTCACACATTTAGCTCATTTTTAACTCAACCTGCTAGGGGAAGGAAATGACATACTTTTTGTTGAATAAGACAGCACTGAGATTACATGAAGGTGTGTTTTTATGGGTAAAGAAGCATATGCCACATTAATCTATTTTTATGCTTTGCAGTACATGCTGATGAGTCATTTTAACGCCAAGCTTCATTAGTAAATTCAGATTGATATAATTGACCCTAAGATAAAATAAAATACATGCATATCTTCTAAGAATACAAAAAAAAAAACAACCAGTGCTGCTGCACAATATCTCAAAACACCAACTCCGATCACAGGATATTAGGATTAAACCTGAGGATTCTATTTATAAAAGGAACTTTGTGTCCATAAATTACACATCAGTAACACAATCTGCCTGATATGGCATTGTTCTATCATTTCTCCACGGATCACATTAGTCAGTGTCCTGTTAAACATCTATTTTATCATACTGTCATAATATTATATTGAAATGAGATCTGGCACTTTTGGGGTCCTGTGCAAGATGAAAAAAAATGGGTCTCCAGCAGTCTTCCTCTTAGATATAATTGAAAAAGAAGCAGGCATGAGGGCATGCTGTGATTCATGCTGCCAGAGAGTGATCCGGAATCATTCAGATGATGAGTACATAGAGAATGCCGTGCACAGAAAGATGGCAATTTGCTGTACTAATGTTTTCAAAATGAAAATTTCTAGCTGTTTTGCAGAGGAGCTTAGTAGGAAAGGCAGAAGAAGAAAAATAATAATAATAATAATAATAATAAAATCTTTTATAGTTAAGCCAGATTATTTCTGAGTTTTTTTGGAAAGGCTGCACTGCAAGAAACGTGTTTTTTCCAAGAATGGGGTAAAACATAAATGCACATTGCTTTATTGACCAAAATAAGTATAAAATAGAGGAAATGGAAGGGAAACAGCAAATGAAAACATTTCTCTCCCTTTACTTGAGGATCAGTAATACAGAGATACTCAGGAGCACCTTCCAGGCTCCTTAAACTGAATTTTGGATCCTTACTGCTGTAATTGTGGCCACTTAGCCATAGGGATAGACCCCTATGTATGTTCAGTACTTCAGGCTCATAAGACTATATTTCTGCCATCAAACGTAATTTCCAATAGCCAAGCTATCTGACAAGCCCCAGCAGGACTGAAAACAATAATTCTCATTCTTCCCAACTGGATTATAACTAACGACATCACCAACCTGTTTTAGGCGTGCTTCCACCAAGTCTTTATACTAGGAAACAAATCAAATGAGCACTCCCAACCTTTGTTTAGTACCTATGCTGTCAATATGTGTGCACAGTCAGTTTAAGATGTATTAGTTTGTTTTCCTTGTTGTCCTTTGTTTTGACAAAGGGTCCTGCACTTGGGGCACAACAACCCTGAGCAGCTACAGACTGGGAGAAGTCTGTCTAGAAAGCTGCCAGGAGGAGAGGGACCTGGGGGTGTTGGTCGACAGCGACTGAACATGAGCCAGCAGTGACCCAGGTGGCCAAGAAGGCCAATGGCATCTTGGCTTGTATCAGAAGCGGTGTGACCAGCAGGTCCAGGGAGGTTATTCTCCCTCTGGACTCGGCACTGGTGAGACCACTCCTTGAACCCTGTGTGCAGTTCTGGGCCCCTCAGCACAAGAAGGATGTTGAGGCTCTGGAGC
>WAAB01009266.1:70420-72920 GCA_013389865.1 Piaya cayana
TCTATGATTCTGTGACTAACTTTGTTCTTGATACCATCACATTGTACTGAACGAAGAAAATTTAGTATTAGGTTACAACTCTTTCTTCAGGACTTTGTTTTCAAGACTCCCAAGATCATGCAGCTGGCCTGTCCCCAAGCAAACATCACAGCCACCTGACCTGCATCCTCTTTAAGAAACTAAACCAATCTCGCATAAAAATCAAATTGTGTGTTTGGTCACGACTTTGCCAGGGATGCAGTCAGAGATCTGCAGAGGAAGCAGGGCCACAGGGCTTGGTTCAGCCTTACAATGTCCAAGGGAACACTTCCTCATCATATACATCAGAAAAATAATTTTGGTCAATATTTATCTCAGAGATCATGCTGTATAGTAATGCCTCCTCTACCTGCATGTTGGAGCAGACACAATCAAAAGGAGTGTTGTTCAGCAGGCGTTAAAGGTCCTTTAAAATATGGTACATCATCCACATTCCTGCCCTTCATTTTACAGTTTAAGTTCCTCTCTGCCACCTAACTAGCCCTCAGCATCCTCTACATTTGTTGGTGACATTTTTAAAACATCCTTCCTTGCTCTCGTTAATGTATCTGTTTTTACCATTGCTATTTAAATTTTTATAAGTCTCTGTACGCCGAAACAGCTGAAGTGTGATCTTTCCAGCAGAAAGGAGGAGACTCCTTTACTTAGGAGGAACTGCAGGACCATATGCGCTTTGCAGGGCTATGAATGACCCAGAAATAGATGGTTCCTGGGAAAACACTGTTAAGTGTCAAGATGGGCGATTTACTACACGTGCAAGTCCAGGTGAATGGGGAATCTTCAAGAAACTCCCATTGAGCTGAGTTTGGGACCATTTTTATAGCTTTCAGTTTTGAGGTCACAGTCACCCGGACTGGAAACTCAAAAATGACTTCAAAAAGGCAAATGCTAACTAGATTTCACACTAGATTTCATTTTACTTGGCATTACAGAAAGAATGCAGGTATTAAATAGACTGCTTCCTGTATACAATAAGGTTAATTAGTAACAAGGGATGGAAATCAGTGTAGACATAACTCTTTTAGACAGGTATCAAAAATAATCCCCTGATCCCCACAGACCCCAGCTGCACTGAAAGAAGAACAATATAAAAGATTCTTTAAAAGAAATTTTTCAAACATTCTCCAGGTGTCCCAGCTATATTTAAATAGGCCCGTGGCCCCATGTGTACTTCAGCTCTTTCTGCTCTACAGTTCCCTTGCTCCAAGTTAAATGAGCAGAGTACTCGCACAGAATTTTGAGGTGCAACATAAAGGATTTCTGTACAAAGAGACTTGGATTGCAAACCGAGACAGACAGGAGAACAAAAAGAAGAATATATTCTGGACTGAATGGAACTTCCCTAAGCTCCTTATCAATAAGGTTAATAAGGGTCCATGCAATTTACTGATCACTATGATGCAACAACTGGACTAAAGCTATAAAGAAGCTACACAGATACCAGCTTTTAGTGCTTCTCATGGCCCACCACATTAAAGTCCCTTTGCCCTTCCCCTGTCACCCCACTCAAGAGAATAAACTCCAGTCTGTGTGACTAGCTTCACTAAAATCCCTGGTCTGCTATTACGCTTCTACCTGCCCTAGTTAAGCAGATTAGCAGTTATTTCCTCGAATTTGATCCTCCAGTCCCTTTGTAATTGAAGCAGTAATGCTCAGATATTTCTAAAAACGTATTTCTGAAAAATACATTTCCTTTTTTCTCCGGTTTAATTTTGTTATCCTCAATCATATGCATGATAGAAAAAAACCTCCAAACTTCTATCTCCTTTATAAAATACATGTCATATCAAAAAGGTGACAAGAGGGGGAAAAGTAATTAGTGAGTTCACAGAGTTCAGTAGAAAAGTTAAAATAGAGTAACACATTACTTTTTATGTTAAGATTTCACAAGACAAATCTTGCCTGTGTTTTAATTGCATGTGACCCTGGCAGTCCCACTCTGAAATGAAGTGCCGTAAAATTAAAGATGACAGACGCTCAAAACAAGTCTTGTGATCTTGATTAAACTACAAAGACCACACTTTCTCTCTGCTGCAACTCAGATATGATGGGCTGTTTTATTTGGGGAATTGCTTCATTAATGCTTTCTTTGACTAGACATGTTTATTATAAAAAAATACTGGATATGGTGGTATCTTGCATAGCTAAATAAAGTCTAAAAGACAAGTAAAAAAAATTAGGCATCTTTAAATAACCTCAAGATCTAAATACCTCTTTTAAAGATCATGGGCGTCTGTAGAAGGAAGTACTGCACGTCAGCAGTGTATAGTACCTATTTTGAAAAGTCCAAGGCTTTCTTCATAATTATGTCTCTAAGAACCAAATTGATTTTTCCAAGAGCATTATCTGAAAATTATTTCAACTTAACTTTCCACAGGCCAGAAAAAGAGAGTTTTTTAAAAAGATTTAAAAGGGAAGGAAAAAAAGACAGAACCACCTCCTCCTCCAGCAAAATTCTCAC
>WAAB01009266.1:77920-92288 GCA_013389865.1 Piaya cayana
TACTCTGAATAATGAATTGCAATAAAAAGAGTAACTAGGTTCAGGTACGAAGCGGGTGTCAGGCGTCGGAAAGCAATTCATGCAAAAGTGACTTATTTAGCAGTTCCAATGTTAATCAAACAAACTGGAATTAAACCACAGGTCTCTAAAGCATAATCCTTTTCCTTGTTATTGGCCATACTTCGAAATGAGGTGAAACACAGGTTCAGAGACGCCTTGTGACAAGAAGAACAGCATGAAAATGTTTTCCCTTAGGTCACGTTGGCAATGGGCAAAAATGGTTAAAAAGGAAAGAGACCAAATACCAACTTCAGGTTTATGAACATATGGTCGTGGATGAAGTTGGGCACCTTCAATCACGTGTTTATTCAAGCAGTGAAAACACAAACCAGAAATCAATGTATTCTGTGCCACTCTGGCTGTAATGTTTCACCCAAGATACATGGGATGTGCACTGCTGGATTTCCAGTGGAAACAAAATGATCCCCTTCATGCAGGAGATGGCTAGATGGTACGTGGCCTGGGCACAGGATGCACCATAGGCTGTAAACTTTGGCATGAGAGTTTGCTTCAACACTCTGCACCTTCTAGGCAGCTTTATAGATTGCAGACACGAAGCTTTGCTACTTGGCTTTATGGGTTCCTATGGCAAGTTGTGAATTACCGAACAGGTTAACTCACCACAGAGCCAGCCAGAATCTGTGGCTCTCCATGGCATGCAAAAGAAGTGAAAATACAGCCAAAATAAATTCATTTAAAAATCTGAGCAAATAGACATGGCATTTTTCTTGCAGTTTTTGACTGGCTCTAAAAATATCAACAGTCTCTCTAGCTCCAGTACAAATTCCCAATAAACAGCTTTGGAGACTGATTAAAATACCGCAGCTTTGCCTCAACACTTTATCAATCTCATTAGCCATTTGCTGAATTGAAGCTATGAAGCTGCAGTGAACTTGGAGGAGGGGGTTAAATAGCCACACAATGGGTCAACATTTGTCTAAAGGCTCATCTCTGCAGCAGCTTCATTCCAAAATAAAAGAGTCTGTACGGGAGTTAATCAAAAGGATGGTAGTTTCACTTTCAATTTATACTGTACTTCAGTCCAAATAAAATAGTCCCAATGTGTGCAGCAAAATCCCACTGGCTGCCTGCTCTTTTTCTTTTTTATTTCCCCCATTAAATGAACTTTGTATTAGCTTGCGAATTTTCCGTGGCTGATTATTGTTCTACCCTTGGCCCATCCTAGGCCGTAGCAGCACAAAGTTCAAATTAATTTGGAGCAGTCACTTACAAAGTCAAACAAAAAGCATCTGCAATCTGAAAAGGGGGTCCGATAGCACAAACCTGCAGCCTGAGCCTGTCCATTTGAACCAGGGACCCATGCACGTTGGAAAGCCTCCCGCATCACTGTAAAAACGTTTGCCAATACTGACTAGGCAGAGCAAACCTCAGAGCATTATACACTGACACATGAGAGAGAGTATCTGTGCAGTAGACATCTACCCATCAGTCAGATGTGTCCTGACTCAGGCACCTCAAAACTTCTGGAATTACACTCCCTCACACACACATCCTCAATGTGGAAAACAACATTGCTGGCTGAACACAAAACAGGATTAGAATTAGTCCGCTACCAAATGTACTAGAAAAGGATAAGTAGCTGCCTTTATTATTATAAAAGCAACATGATTAATTTACCCTGATATGATTCAATGACATGAATAAGACAGGCAGTTGAAACAGAGAAAGAGCAAAAGGGAAAGAAAGGGAGAAAAATAAGTTTAGCATATAAAGATACTCTTAAATATGTCCCTTGTAACCATAATAATGTTAATAATATCCAAAAAAATCTACTCTTTCTAGCCTGTCAAGTACACTGCAGCCCGTGGACTGGGAGCTGAAGGTTGTGCTGTACATATGAAGCGTGTATAACTCAGACGTCAATGAGAGCTCTGAAGTACTGGGGGAATAATTAAGTTCCCCTATTAAGAGTACGAGTCCTACTGAAAATTTCAGAACCCTTTACTGGCAAACAAAAGTGCTAACAATAGCTAAATTAAAGGTTACGTGCAACCTAACTGCAAGCTTCTGATAAATTACCACAAGAAAAGACAACAAGTAGGATATAAAACTTGAATAAATGAATAAGTGGGTACTCGTTCAACCCACTGTTGGATTAAGAGTCACCGTAAAACCGTGAATATAGCTAAGGGCATGGAAAAGAAAAAAAAAAAAAAAAAGCAAAGTCCTTCCAGCAGTCCAAGTAAGCTCCGCAAACGAAATCAATACATTCCAATAACAACTAGGTTGAATGTATTGTTAATGTAAATAAAATTTACACATTCTTATTCTGATGTTAACAGCTAAAGCAAACGTTTGACAAATCTTAAATAAATGATATTGACAATGCTAATACAATCTACCACCAGCACTAATACATTAAAAAAAATAGGAAAAGCATTGTAATTTGGAGGTTTCAGATCTCTATATCTTAATATCGGTGTTATCCAATAAAACATATCCCCTGACTGTAATATCTATTTTAAAAAATTAGTTCCTGTTTTCCTGAGGAATTAAACCAAAAGCAATAGACATTATTTATACAAGTCTTGGCGAGACTCTAGTTCTGCTTGTTACATACTAAGCAGCTAGAGAGTATAGGGAGTACAAGGTAAAAAGAAGGGGAAAAAAAAAAAGAAACTATTTTCCAATGCATTGTTTTAGAAGTATTCACTTCAAGGGAGGGTGAAAGTAATACAAGCTATGTTATTCAAGCATCAGATATAGCTACACGGATTCTAAAATACCCACTTTTAGGTCTGAAATCTCAGTAAAACTATTTACCCTGCCTCAACTCTCTTACTACCATTTAAATTCAGCTGAAGCGTTCCCTGCAAAAGGTATATGGAAGCATGGGGAACAAATGTAGAAAGACATTCAGGCCTTATCTTCCAGTAATTGATTTACGTACAGAGAGATTTCCTGAAAATTAATAATATTTTCTAATTTTATCAGTGTAAAAAGTAAACAAATCCAGCAAAGTGAATTAGATTTAGCTCATCATAGAAATGATCCAAAAGCACTCTTCAACATTGCCTTATGTGCAGAGATAGAAATTGGTAGTTCTTTCTTCTGGATCCACTTCTTTGTGGAAGGCCAAAAGCAGCTTAGAAGGGCTTCTGCATTTGGAGTCCTCCAAGAAGGGCTATCTTTGCATGAGATATTTTGAAATTTACCCAAAATGCTATCCCAGATATGTCCACAGCAGAAAGCTGTGTCTTCGAGTCCTCCAGAGATACTTTAGATATGTCAAGCTGAAGACAGGGACAAGCATCAACAGGATTTTATAGTAAAATCTATGTAAGTAAGAATTACAAATCAGATATGAATATTTTTTAGTGTTTTCAAAAACATAAATCCAAAGCGAAAAAAGGATATAACCTACTTTTACTCTGACGTGCCACAACTGAAGTCATCATAGGCCGGAATATTTGAATCAAGAAAGATCTGTCTACCGGTAATGTACTGGTATTACTGAATTCATGGTAGTTACTGAAAAACTCTGATCCATGGTTTTGAATCAGATCCATCCATAGTTGAAAGTGCCTATATGTGCAGTGAAACTGGAACTACTTGGCATTTTTTCCTTGAAAACCAGTAGCAAACAATTTACTTTAAGTTCTGACTTTAAATGGATTCATTTACTCCCTGAAAAAAGCTCAGTCTTCGAAAAAGATAAATCTGATTTCATCTGCTTTGGAGGCTGGACTAGCAATTTCACTGAAGCTGCAAATAAAGCTGAAATCTTGGAGTTATAAAGGTAAACAAAACCAAAAGAAAAATGTGTAAAATTCTGTGAAACAAATTATGTGAATTTCGCACAGCTCTACTCAGGGCATAACTGTAAATGAAAAGACCAATCTAATTAGATTATAAGCAGTTGATCTGCCTTATATTGTTTTATCAGATGTAGTAGGTATAATATCTCCACGTGAATGACTTCAAGCAAGTCATCAACATACTGTGTTCAAGAAAGCTGATCAGATTAGAAAGACTTTGTAAGTTATGCTTGAAGAAGATGAGATTGATGATAACTTCCTGCTCACGGTTGCACCAATGAAATTGCTTCGCCTATATTAAACTTCAGGTTTCAGGAAGCACTGTGCCCTAACAAGATCAAATTAAACATAGGAGTTCATTAGTGCAAAGCAGACACTCAGGTGTCAAATGACTGAATGTTATTTTGAATGGGTTTTCCAGTGTCGTTGTAGGAAATCCATTAAAAACAACTGGAACCATTTCTGTGGCTGGGTTCCAGCGATAGGATCAATGAACAATACTCAGGATGCTGGCTGAAAGCCAGAAGAAAGACATCACTGTAGCCTTTAAGCACAGAGAGCTTAATTTTAAGCATATGAGCAGTCCCGTTGAATTTACCGATCCTCACGCGCTTAAAGAGGAGTTTGTGACTACGAGCTTCTGCAGAGGAGGGCCAAGGAAGATAAAGTTCCTGGCAGATATCTCAGTCTCTCCCCACATCACTTACATCACATGGAAAGACCAAAACTAGAGAATGGAAAGCTAAAGAACCACGTCCCTAAGTGGGAAGTGCAGTCCATCAGTAAAGTTTCCTCCTGGAAATCCTCCCAAAAGGACCTCTCAAAGTCCACTCAAAACATAGATCAGCCCAGAGCTAGTACAGTGAATAAATTTTGTCCATTGTTATGCAAAGTGTAGCTAGCACAGAGGTTGCACAGGATTAGCACAATTTTGACAAGAGAAATTGGAGTTCAATATTCAAGAACTGAAGCCGTCCCCTTCTAGTTTTAGGTGACAATAGGAGACCGCTTGCTTTTCCTTTATCATTTTTACCAAACGCAGATGAAAATGTCAGCAACCAGAGCACATCTTTACTCAACAAATTAAGCAAAACACGTCAGGTTTCATTGCCTAGAAAAATAGCATAAGACGTTCTGAGAAAACGCAGCAACGTGGGTGGCCACTAGGAAGAAAAAGCTTTGGAGTATTTATACAGCAAATAAATATTCACAGACACTGCTATTCCCACTCACTAAAGTTTTGAAAGACATTATTCTCCTAAAAGACAGATAAAAGAGAAGAAGTGGGGGTGGAAGGGAAACTATTATGGAATGAGGAATAAGGGCCAGAGCCACAACCACAAGATTGATGTGAATACTACAGTAAGTAAAGACCAATTCACCGCTTAAGGGTGTCAAAGTGCAGTCCTGGGAGAGATGAGAAGGCTGAGAAATGAGAAAAGAAAAGGCAAGAGAAGGAATGTATAAAGAACAGCAAATATTAGGGAAATGAAGAAAAAGAGAAGGAACCAAATGTCACTTGAAGGGGGTACAAGTGCAATTGCTTCTTCTCCTTGGCTAATCCACAAATTAATGAGATCAGAACACATAAACAAAAAAAAAAAAAAGATTATTCCACACATTCAAAGGTGCATCTTAGACTGGACCTTCAGTGTAAAGCTAGATAAGGGTGAGAGAAACATCACCACCACAAAGTAGAGCACAGAGATGTGACATCAATTTTATTTTCCTCAGTCACTCTGTTTTTACTGGAAAACGTCACAGACTAAAGGATGCAACTTAAGGCATTGATAAACTGTACTCTCACATTATTTCAGTGGGACAACACAAGCACATAGAGCTACTCAAGTGCTGAAGTATCTGAGGGAATATTTATGGTTTTATTCTACAAATCATTCAAAATATGTAAAAATACATTAAAAGAGTAAAAAAGAAAAGAATATTTGTTCCTAAATGAACTTTCTTATTCCAATTCTTACTTGCTGACATGAAATCTGTATTTCACTATTTATGTTTTCTAAGTGCTCATTTAAAAATTCCTTTGAATTTACAAGCTCAGGTTTCCTTCATGTTTTTCCTCACATCCCATACGGGTTTTAACAGGGAATTGTATCTGTTTCAGAGCTGTATAGGCTGGTGCAAACCTGCAGAGGGATACCTCTCATCTCATGATATAAAAGCTGACTCTTTGAGCAATTTTTGAGTAACAGAATCCAAATAATACTAATAGTATCCTATAGGTTTCATCCTGCTAAATTCAACAGGACTTCTTCATAATTTACTTTCCCTTTATTGACTTAAAGACACAGCTAGCAAACCTTTTGCAAAGTTATAAGCCAGTATGAGACTGAGGATTAGAGAGAGAATGTTTTGGATTTAGAGTTTTTTTCCTCCCTCACCTTGAGATGCTTTGAAACCATAAAATACTTTATCGGGACTTGAGGGGGACTGAGTTTCATTTTATAATTTGCTTCCAATCAGTAAATTTGGAGCCAGCTAGTTCATTCCAAGTTCATGATTTAAAGGAGAAATGGGCAAATATTTAGCCTATCCCTAATTACCCAGTCTATTCCTGAATATGCAAATTTCAATGTACTTGGATTTTTTTCTCCTAAGATATTTGGCAAGTATAAATTACCCTCGCCCTTAAGCCTCCTAGCATCCACAGATAATGAATCAACAGTTAGTGCTAAAAGGCTGCAGCTTTCCTATTAACAATCAATACAACTTTTCAACAGGAATGCACTTAGCCAGCATTAATGCAACTTCATTATGTTAAATAATATTAATACCAAAGGCACGTCCATTGCTGGCCTGCACCAAAGTCATGAAGTTCAACAACTGTCTCTGTTCTTTAAACACCCTTATAGAGACAAAACAAAAATGGAACGATCTGTGAAATTCCTGTTTGGCCAGAGGGTTAATTATAAATGTTATGCATGGTATAGAGTGTTTTCCAGAAAGGTAAATCCAGTTTTGACACCTAAAGACTATAGATACCCCCTCGCTAAGAAATAAGTTGTCCATGTACCATATTAAAGGCTCTACACAGAGAATCTCTACAGAGCTGTGTGGAAGAAAACATGTCACCTGCAAGCAAATGTAACTGGATGTGACTCCCATTTCAAATCTCAACCTGCCCATCCAGGGATTCTTTATCATAATTCATGCTGTAAGTACCCTGCTGTGGACTGACCACTAATCCTGTTTCACAGTAGTAGGTTGATAATTTTTTGTTCTTTCCCAAATACCAGATAGTCAGGTTCAAGGCAGGGCTTACAGGTGCTTAATCACACTCAGAAATAGCTATTTCTAAAAGAGACTTGATGCTATTTACCAATAAAAAATTTTAAGAAACCAGGGCCATATTTTTCAGTAAATGCAGGTGCCAGAAAGGCACCAAGCATGATCTTCAAAATTCTCATTGCCAGGGAACAAATAAGATAAATTCAGTCTGTTCTGGACAGGAGTTAACAAGCTTTGCCTATTTTTTTGAACTATCCAGAACTCCCATAACTACCTCAAAACACCACAAAGGTGAAAATCTCAGTTCCATTGGTCCAATATGTTACCTTTTTGAAAATCCAACTAACTGACTATGTACAATATATTAGTCTAAATACACATTTTAAGATCTGGCCTTTAGTATTTTCAGACTGTGAAGACATAAACTGGCAACCAAAATGCTAGTGTAAATTCAGAGTGTTACAGATATAGTGACTTTAATTTCCAATTGCATTTTTAACTATAACCAATTAATTCCTAGTGACATGAATGAATACTTTTATATTTTTAAAGGTATCACAGATGAGCAAGGCAGGCAGAAAAACAGCCCATGTTGCAAAAGCAGGTAATTCCCACCAGCACCTCCAATAATATTTTGTGATTCCATAGTCTTTCTCCTTATTAGAGAAATGCTTCTCCACTGTTAAAGGAACATAAAATGAGCACCTCATAGAGGAGTTCCTAAAATTTGAAGAGGGATTTGAACGTGCCAAGAGTAGCAGCTGTTTTTGCCAGAAAGAAGATCTGGCAGGCATTTAGTCACAAGGTCACTGCTTATGGGGCTCACCCAAGAGATGCGATGGAAATCAAGAAATCTTGGCATGGCACTAGAACAGGTTGTCCTTGATGAACTGGAAGGAGAAGGCTGTTCTGGCCACAGGTGCCCAGTAGCAGTTTCATTTTAGGGAGGATTCTACAATTTATTTACGTTTTGAGTTCACGTTTCCCGAGTTTCAGGTTTTCAATGGACCCAAAAATGTCCACCAGTGCAGCAAGAACTCACGGAACTAAAAAACAAACTTGGAGGCATCATTAAATATAACTAACTAGGGTTACCTGCACTCAGTGGAGATTTAAATGCTTCCTGAACCAAGTGACCTTGAACTATGATAGCCTCTGAATTCTGTGATTCTGCAACACTGAGATTTGCTACAGAAGTTGGCAATAGGATTATAAACTAGAAATATCTTTCTCTTAAAAGCATTACACTGCAGACCCTGCTAGTGGTACATCTAGATATGAAAACCAGCTGACTTTATCATCTTGTAAACAAGGCAGATTGTAGGGTGAAACGGCATATTTATCTTTCTTGATATTAACTCTGAAACCTGGTAATAATAACATTGATACAATAAGATTTCCAACCTTTTTTTTAATTGACGGTATATTTCTTGATTGTATGATTGAAACGTCTGGTTGAATGTTGACTATTCCAACCACAGGTTACTAAACCCTTAGCCAAGATAAGGGTAGACCCCAGTTACATCCTCAAATTCCCAGTGGATGTACAGATGAGCAGAGAGCCATCCCGCTGCTCCAGTATGTTTGTGGAGCTACTTCTGATGACGTTTCAGCTATCAGCTTTTGTGTTGTGACTTGAATGGTCCCCATAAGCCCTCTCCCACTGCTCCATTTCTGAGAACAACAATGCAGTGCAAGACCACACATATCATAGAATCATAGAATCATATAATCACCAGGTTGGAAGAGACCCATCGGATCATCGAGTCCAACCATTACTATCAAACGCTAAACCGTGTCCCTCAGGACCTCATTTACTTGTGCCTTAAACACCTCCAGGGAAGGTGAATCAACCACCTCCCTGGGCAGCCTATTCCAATGCCTAATGACCCTTTCAGTAAAAACTTCCTCCTAATCTCTAGCCTATATCTCCCCTGGCGGAGCTTGAGGCCATTCCCTCTTGTCCTGTCGCCTGTCACTTGGGAGAAGAGCCCAGCTCCCTCCTCTCTACAACCTCCTTTCAGGTAGCTGTAGAGAGCAATGAGGTCTCCTCTCAGCCTCCTCTTTCTCCTAGTATGATACTAGGGAAAGAAGTCCAATACGAGGTCAAACATACCATTCCATTCCTAGCAGAAAACCCAATGATCAACACCACCTGCTTCCCACAGTGATGGCAACAATGCAGGAAATGCAATTCTAACAAAAGAATTTGTGCTAAGCTGAAAACAAAAACACTTGAGGATGCTATATAATAGACTACATTAAATACAAAGGCTAACAAGGCATAGGCAATTCTTGTATTGCTCATTTCTACAGTTATACTGATAAAAGTAACCTCCAGTTCTGAAGTTACTCAAGTCACCCACTGTCCAATTTCCAGTTTGGTTTCCTGGGCGACAAATGTTCACTGATGGATTTAGCTATCACTTAATGTTATTCACTGGTCTTTCCAACTTTGATGTCATTTGTTCTGACTGTTTTAAGTGCGGACAAATCACCTGAAGAGAAGGGCAAAAGAACAAAGGATATTTGTGAAAAGGAGTGACAGGAAATTCAAAGCCCTCTGAAGTCAGCAGAAAGTCCTGTAATATTCACCCACCTTTTGTTTATTGTGAGATTAAAAGCAAAAAAAGCATTCTGTAATTGTAAAACACTACATTTACTCTGATACTCAGACAAATGCAAAGCAATAAAACGCTATTATATGAAGTTGCTATCATGGGAGAATTGCTTAATGTACTGGTTATAAAACGCTTTTAGAGGTAGGTATATTCTCATCTGAAAACTTTCCAAAACTAATCTAATCTTCTCTTTGTGTCAGAATACCTATCCCACCTTTTTTTCTGTTTTCTTTCTTGTTCTACTTAGTTAGTGATGTATTTCTTCCTCTCTGTCCCTCAAAAGATATTGCATGTAAAGGTCAATTCTCTTAACACAGCTTCTGCCCACTCTTCAGCTAATGTATTATAGCACATTATCAAGTTTCCAAACAATTGTTCGCTTTCCATTAGAATGTGCTCAGCTTCTCTCTTTCCACAGTGTTAGTAAAAAATGGTGTTGAGTTGTTGACTAGTAATAAGAACAAGCAACTTCTGCCCTCAGAAGCGGGATGGAATTGATTCATCTTATTAAAAACAGACCTCATGTTAGCTGGAATTTGTGCTGCAAAGGTTAATGGTATGAATGTGCAGATAGCAAGTTCTCTACTGTATGTTAGCATTTCTATTTTCATGAGTCATTTTCAGCTTCTGATACATCATCTCATGGCACGTAACTTCATACTGATATGATAGAAACAACGTGCTAAGTCAGGAAAACTAACTTGTACCTGAAGAAAACAGCACCATCAATCTACCCCCATCTATTATCTGCTTTTATGCCATTATTTTTTCTCCAGGGAAAAAAAAATAAATAATTAATGAATGGTTGGGGTAAAAAACTTACTCCCATCTCAGTAGGATGAATGGAGGCAACATATCTGAAAGGAAGCAAAGCTCCAGATTGGCAAAGAAAATAATGATCAGGAGCTGAGATAAAGCTCAAGAAAATGAACTCCAGATACACCAGTTGAAAAAAGTTACATGTCCTGATGACTACAAAACTAGTTTATATAATATATGTTTTACATCCAAACCAAACAACTCTTTGAACATTATTGAGGCTATTATTACTCGGAAATAAACATTAGAGAGCTCCAAAGCCAGAGTTGCATAATACCCAATTCATATTTACATTTACACCAGAATTAAGCTGTAGGTTTTCACAAGATAATCCACTCCATCTCACACAACACGGTACAACAGATATTGCATTTTTACATGTCTAAAAGTGCCACAGTGCTAGATGGCTGATGAGACTGCAACTGTGATAACGGTCTGCACAGAGAGACCAGACTCTGCTGCAGTCCAGTGAGAAAGCCCAGGCTACCACACTGCACAGCTAGGGCCTGTGGCTAATGCTGAATGAGAAGTTACTGCCTCACACTGCCTCCTCTCTCCTGCCTCTTTCTCTCCACATTCTCAAAATCACGCATCAAAAGACTCTTGAAAAGCTCAGAGATAGGACGGGAGGGACTTGTTCAGTCACAGACCCCAAGCTCCTGCCATCCCCAGCAATCCTCTAATCCCAGTCAGAACTTTATCAAGCTCCACTTTGATGAGCACCTTTTATTACTCACATTTAGATGAAGATTCTTCTCTTTCTATCTCTAGCACCTCCGTGTCCTCTCTCTTATCTGGGAGCATCTTCCTGCAAGCAGCTGCAAAACCATTTCTCTGCTCAGCTCCAGAAGCCCTCCTGTGATGCCTACAAAAAAACCTTGACAATGTCTTGGCTACTTGTGTACCGAGACTGCTGTCTATCATGTTTATAAATATTGTCTCATTTCTTCTCATACTATCTCGTCAGCCTGTACCATCTGTTGCCTCCTGTGACATGTGCAGACTGAGCTCTTCACGGCAGCAACCGACTACTTCTGTGCTTGCACAGCACCTATAGCACAACTGGTGTTGATCCACTACAGGGTCCCCCAGAAAATTAACAGTTAATTAAGAAATACTACTTGACCTGATTACCTTTCTCCTAACTTTGCAGGAGGAGCCCATGGGCTCCAAGCAGTGATCTACATGGGAGGGAGAACAGCAGCAGATTCAGGAAGGTTTTCATCCCCTTCCACTCTTGATGGTGAGGTCATCCTGTTATCTGTCACCCAGGTTAGGACTCCAGGGCACAAGGGACATAATAAAATGTGAGAAAGAAGAGGCAATGAAGGTCATCAGATGCCTGGAGAATGTGACCACCAAGGACATCTTGAGGAAGTTTGGCCTTGCGACAACAGCCTTGAAACACATGCATCTTTCCATGAAAAAAGCCAGATAACCTTTAAAATCTGAGAAATAAACTGTTCTCCTAATCACTCTCAGCATATATTTGCAGCTTCTCTCCAAATTATCTGTACCTAGATGTTTGCATTAAAATAAAAGAGGGTCATGTCTCTTTTCTTGAGGTGGTGTTAGTATATTGTAAGATTTAAAGCAAATGAACGACATACACACAGAGTAAGAATTTATTTGAGCCAAGAAAAGCTTTTCCAAATAGCCTGCAGAGAAGGATGTTCATCTGATGTGAAGTAAGCTGTAGGTAAAAATCTGTAGACTATTCCAGTAAACTCTTCTCAGCTCGCTCCAATCCTCTCATCACTGCTCTGGGAAAAGTCTTAGCTCGAGCTGGGTTCATCAGCCCTGAAGGACTCAGCATCTGCAGCTGGTCTTTTCCTGTGCTCCAACATCATAATGGGAAACAGGAGATGGAGAACAGGAGATGGAGAACAGGAGATGGAGAAACCCTCCTTCCATCACAGAACCAATTATTCACAAGACTTTCCCCCCTCTGAAGCTGTCCACTTAAACATGTAGCTTTTGCAAGCATATTATTATGTGGTTTATGTAAATAATGCAGACTTGGTGAAACCACTGTTCGTGACTACTTGCATGCATATATATTCAGTTGAGCAGAAAAAAAAAGAAATCCTGGATATTCAAAACAATTATTGAGGTTGGGAGGAAAAAAAAAATAATTTCACTCCTGGAACACACTTCATATGCTCCTGACAGGTATGACTTGGAAATCACAGTAGGAAAACAAGTAATGCAGCTGTTCTCTCATGAGGTGAAATTCAGAACCCATCGAATCCATTAAAATCCCTCAAAGCCTGTATTTTGGAATTATATCATAGAATCATAAAGGCTGGAAAAGACCTTGAAGATCGCTCAGTCCGACTATCAGCCCAACACCAACATGCTTACTAAACCATGGAGCACATCTACAAGTGTTTTGATCACCACCAGAGATGGTGGAGACTCCACTACTTCCCTTGGCAGCCTGTTCCAGCCCTTCACCTCTCTTTCAGTAAACACATTTTTCCTAATATCCAACCTAAATCTCTCCTGATGCAACTTGAGGCCATTTCCTCTCATCCTATGGCTTCTTACTTGGGAGAAGAGACCAACACCCCCTGCACTACTACCTACTTTCAGGCAGTTGTAGGGAGCAATAATATCTCCCCTCAACCTTCTTTTCTCCAGATTAAACAGCCTCAGTTCCCTTAGCTGTTCCTCATAACATTTGTGCTCCAGACCTTTCACCAGCTTTGTTGTCTTCCTTTGGACACGCTCCAGCAGCTCAATGTCCTTCTTGTACTGAGAGACCCGAAGACTTAGCTAAGATTCTCAGAAGTGATGACCTTGGGTGCTGAAATTATCCCCCTAAGTATTTCTTCTCATTCAGTGGGAACTTGTTGGGCAATGGTAGGAACGTAGGGAAATAACTACACAAAATAAACATATTATTGGAATTAAAGGGAAATTTTGATTACAGGAACACTATTGCTGTTACTAAATAGACACGTTTTTACTCATACATTGTGTGAGTATGAGTGAGCACATACATGCAGGTATCAGGCAGCACCTTGCAGGCACGGTGGGCATCTCACGCCTCCCCACATATGCTGCTGCAGTAAAGAAAAAGCAGAGGACCAAGCTACACAAGGTCTTTTTCTCACATAGCTGAATCATTTCTGATGCTAAATGAAAACCAGGGTGTCTTGAACACAGCTGTGCCACCCTGGACCTGCAGTAGGGCTTGCTGGCATAAGAATCCTGATTTATATGGTAAAGTTCTGAAAATCCCTTTCTCTCCTCTCTCTCTCTTTTTTTTTTTTTTTTGGTATAATGAGAGTTTAAAAGCTTAGCAAATAGAGTCCTAAAAATGTAATTGTAGCTTGGTAGCACTATTAAATATGTATACTGTGGTCTTTTTGACAATTGTATTAATCCCTTTATAAAGTCTTCAGAAGTTCCATCACAGAAGCATGGATGCTGTTTTGATCTATTTATTACTCTTAAGTGTTCAGAGAACTGTCCCTATTTTCTAATTAACACTTTTAAAGATAAAAAGCTATGTATTAAATCAATCTGAATGATGGTTGTTTGTGAATCCCACAAGATAAGGCAATTTGCATGTTCACTTTGTACTTACAAACTAAATCTGCACATCTCCAAAGCAGCTCCTTATAATGTAAACCTTTTGTGAGTATTTGTAACTTAAAAGAAAGTTTGGCCTAGTACAGAGGCAGTGCCAATTATCTAAAGGACTTCTTTACTGAACATGATTAAGATACAAAATTATTAGGTTGTTATTTTACATTGTTTGCAGAGAAATTTGAGGAAACTACTTTAGGAACGTTAAGTGTTCGCCTGTTTTGCTTTCTTTCCTTCTTTTTTTTT
>WAAB01009267.1:0-49852 GCA_013389865.1 Piaya cayana
CTGCACTTATAAATGGACAAATGCAATTAAAACCTTGCATATTAACGTATTTCGAGATAATGCTTTTTTCCAGAACGTGGCAAAATGAGCCAACCTTTTAGGAGAAATTAAAACAAAAACTAGAAACACTTGTTTTGTAGGACAAATCTTAGAAATACCATTTGTTTGAACCCAAAACGGAGCCCGAACTCTGCATCGGAAATAAATTTTGCACACTAGAGAAGCACTTAATACCTGACTTTTAACTGATTAGCAGTGTGGCCCTGCCCCTCGTCTAAACGATGTTAGAAAACCAAAGATGGCTTCATATGTGAGGTCTAAATTGTCCCGATGTAATTCCATTTATAATGGCATTTCCAGTGAGGCTGCGTCTGTCGAGACTTCACAGGTCAGCATTGAACGCCCTGTTTAAATCGCTTGCCTGGCAGGTGCTGTGGTGACTTTAATTCAGAGCTTTGAAGACCTCAGTCCTTTCTAAGCGAGATCCGCAGGGATCCAAAGGATCTCTGTGAAACGGAGCTGCCTCTCCGCTTTGGCAGGCCAGGGTTACACGCTGTTCCGCAGCACAGTTTGGGAGCAGGACTTGGTAAGAAGTTGCACTTGAAGTGAGCTGTTGCGAGCGTTTGGGTTCCAGGCGAATGAAGAAGTTGCAAATCCGTCCCACATTCCCTTTTCCAGAGTCTGGTTGCAAAGATGGGAAGCTGGGGATTAACTGCTTAGGTGTAGGGTACGGGAAAAAGCCGCTGGACGTGACTTTACTTCTGTCTCCAAAGGGCACGCAGAGTAGCTGTCAGAGTTCTTTTTCCCTTGGGGGAGTGAGGGGTAGCTGTAGGAGCTCCTTGGATGGATTTTCCTGACCCTCGTTGCCAAATTGCCATCGCCCTTTTTGAATTCTCTTCCTTTTCTGTTGTCGGTCAGGGTCGAATTACAAAGCTGCTGGTTCATTCCCAGCCATTCCTGCTCCTTTGGGGGTGTCAGAAATCCTCTTTCACCCTTTTTCTGCTCCAGGTGGCCAGTTCAGTCCCTTGGGCCTCGAGAGGCTTTAACCATAATGCAATTTTCCCAGAAATTGGTTGGCTGCTTCGTGTTTAACAAAAACGGCACAGAAATAGGAAAAGGTTGTGTCTGTGTTTTTAAGTTTTTCTTTATTCTGCTTTTTTGCTGCTATAAGATTTTCTCGAATTTCTATTTTAAACTTTTCATGCACTTTACTGTTTCTAGTCTCAAAATGTGATATTTTTAATAAATGAAGCAATTTTCCATTATGTGAATGAAAATTTTTAAACAGATCGAGAGCCTATATTTATGTCTCATTCGTACACTTACAAAAAAAAGTCTAAATTTAAATTGTGGAATTAGTTTTAAATACCAAGGAGCCGTCTTCTGTCTTGCAAAGCTGCTCAGCCGAGCTGTTTCACTGCAATTAAACATTTCCTTTGTCGTTTTATACATGGGAAATTATCCATAAGGGGAGGAAAAACGATTGGATGTAGAGTAGAAACTATTCCCTGACTCTTGTTGGGGGCCGGGGAGGGGATGGAGCGGGGCAGAAGGGGAAGATTGGAATTAAATGATAATTCCCTATTAAAAGAAGTGCCTAAAACCCGGAGGCGTGTTCTATCGCCTGCTCTAAATTGGAAACGAGGTGAAATCCCCGCTCAGCGATTGCTTTGTGCAGCACCAAAAAAAAAGCCCTTTTCTAGAGACGGCTTTTCCTTTAGGTGCAGGTATCTCTTTTTTATATACCTCAGCGCTCGACACCCAGCCGTGGCGGAGGGATTAAAGCGATTGGAGAGTATAGTACTGGAAAGTAGAATAGCATGAAAAACTTAATTGTGTGGACATTACCTTTCTGTCGTCAGCTACTGTACGTTTTTCGGAGGGGGACGCTCTGCTCCGGAGGTGCGCACTAACCGACCCTTCTCCTTTTCCTACACGCATGTTAACTTCGCGACACGAGCAATATTTCCTACCATACTTCACTCCCAATATTTTTCGAGATGTTTGTATAAAATGGAATTTCCGAGTCAGCTATGATTGTATATGAACTGCAGAGGAGCCCGTTTATTAATAAAAAAGAAAAAACAACCACAAGCTTTTGTAATGCCGGGGTGGGAGCGGCTGGGGATGAGACAAAAAACACCTTGACAAACTCTTGTAAAGTGACTTTGCTTTGGATTCCAACTGGTTGGAGCGTGCTGTTGCAGGAAGGGGGGGTGAACTGGATTTTCTCTGCTGCAAAACACACTTCCGAACGTCCTTTACACTGTGTGGGGTTTTAAAAGATGTTATTTCAGCAGACGTTGTATGAAACCTCTGGATTTTTTTTAAAAAAGGAGTCTTGTTTATGTTTCAGAACTGGGGATGTTCACCTGCCTTTCCTGAGTCTGGCTCGCTCCTCCTTTTCCTTATGTTCTTCTCCCTTCCTAGCAGGAGCAGTAAGGGGACTGCGCTTTTTTTTCCAGCTGGGCAGAAATCTTCGTAGGGATTTTCTGCTTTAAGCAGAGAGCCTCGTGTGCGGGTTGGGATCCCTTTCAGTAAACATACGGATCACCCAGATGGCAGCGCTGATTTCCTTTTGCCCCAGATGGAAGCTGATGGTTGGGTGTTTTCTAGGGGAGAGGGAGTAACGTGGAGCAAAATATCCCTGACCCTGAGCAGGGATGGATGGGAAACCCTCCATTCTCTCCATCGCTGGCCCTTGGTTCTCAGCAGAGCCCTCAGCTGGAAAAGCAAGCTCTGAGCCCTTTACTGCTCCTCGCTGTCTCGGTTTTGCTTTCATAAATCTGGTGCCTGGTGTCAGCTTCTGAGCAACAGCACTGCCTACAGCAAGCAGAGAACAAATCCAACCCCCTTCCACCAGCAACTTTTTAACATTCCGTATGGTCCATCTGTTAGATCTGGGGGTTTGTGTGTGTGTGTGTATATAAAAAAGAGACTTTTGTACAATGCAGTTGGACAGTCTGGTCTCCTTATTTCGCTGTAAGGAGTGTGAATATCGCGTACCTCACACCAAGGCAGGTGGGGCTGAGCCCAGCTCCCCTTTCCATTTGCCACGGGAAAAACATGCACTGAGAACGTATCTCATTTTATCGGCTCTCCCTGTCTTTCTGAGGCCACTTTAGCCTGCAGAGACATTCAGAGGAGTCCTTGTCAGTCCCAAGTTCTCACTGTTCTGCGTCTTATAGACTAGAAAGCCACAATCTTTGACCCTTAACCTTTTCAGAAGCCCTCACCCCTGACCTAATGCAGCTTTCAAATCTAGTGGGATCTGCTCTGCAGCAGTCAAGTAACACCAAGGGTGGTTGACAAGTCCCTGCCTTGCTGGGATTTGTCACAGAGTCCTAAATCCACATACACGCTTTGGAGCTCCCGAGGCCCACCTGACAAGGTGCTGAGCATCTGTGGCTCCCACTTAATGCTCAGCATTGGCCTTTTGGAGACCATCTTTCCACACCTGCCTTGGGAAGCATCGGGCCCCAGCGGCAGATAAGGATTTGAGACTGCAAATCCGAGACCACCACTTTTTTCTGTGGGGTTGGTCTCAGTCCGATGGCGAGGAGGAAGCTAAAACGGCTTGTTGAAATCAGAATTTCCCTGTTAAATTTGAAGATGGGTTGGGGATTTACCCCTCCTGGAGTGCAGTGTTGATGCGTTGTTGGTAGGGAGAATGAACCAGGTGTTACTACCTGAAAATCAGATTTAACCCATTACTTCATTTCCACAATGCATTTTTCACTGCGCCTGCATCTAAAGCTCCTTTTTCCAAGGAACTGGGCACAGCAGAGTGAGTGAAAGGTCTTTCAGTCCCGTGTAAAGCACATCCATGTCCTGCATTAGCAAAATCACACAATTTGCTATGTAACCTCGTCCATCCCTGCACCCAAACCCACTCAAGTAGCAAAAGAGCACACATGTTCTCCTCCTGAGTAATTGAAGTGTTGATGTGCATCACGTTCACTAAAGGCCTGATGAAATTAATATCCCCGGCTGTCCCAGAGCAGCAGTGGGGGAGCCCAGGCTCCCCTTCCCACCCTGTTCTACAGTGGTTGTTTTGGGAGGACAGAGATTTATTAGTTAGATTTCTTGCTTGTGTTCTGTCTTGCCTCTCCCTTGAAAGACAGAAGTGCCCGTGGGGAGGGGGGAAGCTGCGGTGTCACTCCTGGACACGCTTACACTGACATTTTAGGGGGGTTGCATCTCGTTTTACAGAAATGGTAACTTCACTTTAAATCGAGAGTGTGCTGGGCTCTTGGATGGGGAAATTGCTGCCTGTGGAGGCCAGAGCTGCTGCTGGACCCCAGACCTAGAGTGGCTTTCAGCACCTTCCCCACCGGCCCCAGCACTGGGCTGGGGCTTCCAGGAAAATAGCTTTGGAGTTTGGCACCAGCCCATAGTACCACTCTTGCAGGAGCAGCAGCCTTCACCTGAGATCAGAGTTAACTTGTTCATCCCATGAGAATCAACAGTAAAGAACCTTCTCTCCAGAGCCACGCCACGGTGTAATTCCCCCCCGTAATAATACTTTGCAATGAAAAACTCACCAAGAAAGGGAATTCCCATCAAGTGGGGACTGTGAGGACCCCAGCAAGGGGAAGATCATCTCCCCTGCACAGAGCCAGCCCAGAGAGAGTAACAGCAATGACTGAGCTAAGCAGCCCTGCCTCAGATGGGGAAAAGGAGCTACTAGAACACCTGAACTGTTACTTTTTCCTCCTGTGCTTTCATAGTTGGTAGCCACAGAGATCGGAGCCCATCCAACACTTGCCCACATCCCATAGTGTGACCAGCTCCTCCCGGGAGCTATGAGGAAAAAGGCATGAAACCTTGGCGCATCAGGAACTGCCCTGTGGCAAAGCAGCCCAGGGCTTCACAGTGCCACCTTCTGCTCTCACACATCCCCAAACCCCCAGTTTTAACACCCATCTGTGCAGGAAGAGCCGCCGCAGCCGAGGGGAGAAACACATTAATGCTTTTATTGATGGTGTCTGGGATAGACAGGAACAGCACAGGCATCCAAGAAGGAGAGCGACACTGAGTGCCTGAAGACAAAGCCTTTTTGGGGGAGCACAAGAAGGCTCCTGCCCCCTGCCAAAGCCCTGAGAGCAGAGCAAGTGCCAGCATTGTGCTGTGAATCCCCTCGCATCTTGGCACAGAGGGATCAGTGCCATCACTGCAGAGGAGTAAAGAACCGCGGCTGGTTAATTATCCTGGTATCCGGACAGAGGGAGAGATGGTGCAGGGGGTCTGCGAGGGGGCCGGCACCACCACTCTGCTCCCCCAGCCCACCGCTTCGCTTCCCGTCGCGGCCGCGCTGCTGCTTTTTTATGGGTGTTCCTGTGGGTTTTGGGGCGAGGAAAGCAATGCAAATAAAGCAGTGGGGAGGAGGGCATCGTCCCACCAACGCCTTTGCCACACCGCTTGGGTTTTATAGGCAGCAGGCGTTGCATACCTTTCTGTCAGCTTCTGGATGAGCACCTGGATCCAGGGCGCCTCAGGAGCCACACACACCTTCTTGTTTCTCTTCAGGGTGAGGCTGCAAGGTGTCGAGACCCTCTCAGTCCTACACATGCCCTCTCAGCCCCTCACACACCTCTTCCCCTACATTTTTCCCTGCAGAGAAAACCCCTCTCGCTCCCCAGCACAGCCCTGCAAACCCTTGCTGTGAGATAGATGCAGATTTTTGGGACTCAGCCTCAGCTCTGTGAGCTGCGCCAGGAGTACCCCAAATTAAAACAGAGGCTCAAGCAACAGCCTGTGCCTCTCAAGAGTCACCACAGGATCTGGGGGCTTGGAGAGGGTGCAAGCACCTCTGTATCTTTGCGCTGGCCCACGAGCCAGCGATTTGCAGGAATTAGCTTCCAGGCTTTTCCACTTACACGATCTCTTTCCTCCTGCAGTGAATGCCGGGTGGTGTAACGTCGATGGCAAGGATCAGCCCCAAGTTGATGACCTGGGCAGTCGCTTTGATGCACTTGCACCTCATGTTGGTCAGCAGACTCTCCAGTGACAGACCTGTGCCCCAGAGCAGCCCACACCCAGGTCTCGGCCCCCGCAGGGGATGCAGACGCGACCCCCCCAGCCCCCCCTCATCCTCATGCCACCATCCCATTCCCTCCCATCCCCAGCACCATTTGCAGGGACCAGGCTTGCACTAACAGGAGCAAGGCTGAAGCAAGGCTAATCCCCCCAGCACAATCTCAAAGCTTTCTCTTTATGCATAGGGAGGGGGGTTAACTTCAGGATTCAAACACTGAACCAACATTTTATGATTTAAACCTATCGCTTGCCCACCAAGCACAGGAGAGAAGCAGCTTAAACCCATCTGGCAAATCCCTCCGGGTCCCAAGCATCCCCATCTAGTTTAGCCACCAGTTTTAAGAGAGAAAAAAATGCAGCCTCAAAGATAGGCAAGAAACAAATCTGAAAGCTTAGAGCCTTGGGACTGGCGGACACCCCAGGGTCACTCACCACCCCCCGGCACCAAGTTGCTCAGGAGCAGGGCCAGGGCCAGCCCCGCTGGCAGCAGCTGCATCCTCGCCACTCGCTCTGCGCTGCCGCGGGGGCCACTTTATAGCCAGCCCCACCGGGGATTTTGCAGGCTGGGAAATGCTGAGGAGGGGGAAAGGACTTCGACTTCCCTGACACTGCTTCCCCCTGTCACACGTGGCTCACACTGCATCCCAAAACCTCCCACTTGCCCACTTTTCTTGCTGTGGGACCGGCGGTGCCTCCTGTGCTGCTCCCCACACCATTTGTCCCCAAGCCCCCCATGCTGCAGGAAGGGATGCTGTGACGGTGACCGAGGGCTGCTGCCTTTATTGGACCTCTCAAATTATATCCAAAGGGGACAGCCCACACTGGGCTAGGGGGTGGGAGCCAGGGAAAGCAGGGACTGGCATTTTCAAGGCCTTAAATGTATCAGATTGAAAGGAAAAAGGGCTCAGAGCAGAGTCCCCACCGCAGCGTGGGAAGACACGGTGGGATGGGGGGCCAGGTTTGGACTCGGCCCATCTGGCCGTCCTGCCAGTGGCAGCTTCCTCAGCGAACAGCTTCTTTCTTCCTCCTGCCAAAAGCAGAAGGGCAGAGGAACGTGTGACAATCGGTCCCCAAGGGACGCCCCTGGTGCAGCCAGGAGCCCCTTTTGCTCAGGGTAGAGGGGGGCTTACAAGTGAGGGAGGTCCTGCAGGAGTTTCTTCACCCAAGGGGCATCAGGATCCACACAGACCCTCTCCAGGCTTTTTAGCTTAATCCTAAAAAACCACAGAGGGTTTCAGCACCATCGCTTCCCCCTCCTCCAGGTGGGGGGGACTCGAGCAGCTGAAAGCCTCGGTGCTTCCCATAAAGAAAAAGAGCACAAAACTGAAATAACTCAGGGAGGACGGGAGGGAGCAGAGGGTTTGTTCCCCCCCAGAACCACTTACATCACCTCGAGGCGCCGGCAGCTGCTGCCCACCGGCCGCACCTCAATGCTGCTGTATTTCCGTGGGGAGATGAAAGCCCTGGTCGTCTTGGCACAGCGGCAGCTCAGGTTGCCGTTGGCTTCCAGGAGAGCTGGAGGGGCACAGGGCCACGGCTCACATGCTACCCAACACCCCACCACCAGCCCCAAACCCCTTTCTGGTCAATTCATCTCCTCCCACGTGCCCCCAGAATCAGCGCAGCCGCTTGCAAAGGAGCCCCAGCGATGGCAGTAGGGTGCCGCTTCCAAAAACCTCACCCCTGCCCCCCCAGCATCCTCCATCCCCACGCATGGGGCACTAGGAGCCTCACCTGCATCCGCAGGGCAGTGCGTGGCCAGCAGCACTCCCAGCAGCAGGGCCACCCGTGCAGCCATGCCAGCCCCATCCCCAGCCCCGGCAGCATCCCTGTATTTGAGTCGGAAAATAGGAGAAGTGAGGCGGTGCAGGGGGGAGGCCCTGGGGCTGGGCTGGTTTTCACCCATCTCTGTTCCCTCCTGACAGTGCTCGCTAGGAGTGCAGCATTGCCAATAAAAAGCAGCTCAGGGCTTGGCGGGGGCCCAGGCTTCCTGAAACTGGCTCCGTTTCCCCCTTCCTACGAAGCCATAAAGATACCACTTGTTTCCCCCTGTGCTTGTTCTTAGCCCATGCAGCTGCGTGAGACCAGAGTGCCTTTCTCTCCTCCATGACCAGATATTACTCCTTTCTCCTATAACCAGTTTTCTCCCTTCAAGGTGCAGCCCAGTCTGAGCTTCAGTGGCTTTAGTTCTTTCCTCCTGCGGCTATTTATTCCCACGCTTGGCCCAGTGACCTCCTGCCATCCCTTGTATTTCCCTCTTAGCCTTTATGACTTTCAAAAGCCTCAGAGCCGCCTGCAAACCCCAGCTCCACCCCGAACACCAGTGCTTGGCCATGCGGTGCCTTGGCTGCAGCACTCAGATCCCCTCAAATCATCACTGAAGGAGACAGCAGGTTGTGTCTCCTTGGCTTCCCATGAGGAGCTCGGCTTCCCACCAGGGCGGCCGAGCCCTCGCTGACAGTTCAGTGCTGGGACACCCATCCCAGCTACTGTCACTGCCTTGGACAAACCTTTCTCTGCTCTTCATTCCTCTGTGTAAAAGGAGTTTGTGTCATGGCTGACGCATGCCTGAGAGCTGCCCTCATTACTTGATATATATTCAGATCCACGCTTTATTGCCTGTGACAAATCTCTGAAACCATCAATACAAGAGCTCCAGACACAAACAACAGCAAATCCAGCTCCAGGAAGGCTACGACGGCAGGTTTATCAAAACTCTCCTGAGTTTCCTCAAAGCTGTGAGATCCAGGGCAAATACAACAGAGGAAAAAAAAAAGAATTTTATTTGACCTGAGCTCTCAGGACCAGCCATGCCATGTCGTGCAATGACAAACCCAGACACATGCTCTGTCTGTGAGGACTTCACATGGAAGAGTCACAAAGTCATTCCTACAGAAACAGGAGTAGCTCCTGGCAGGGAAATTCTCCACAGTCAAGTAAATAGATGAAGTGTTCATAATTACACTGACCCAGGGACTGAATGCAGGGGGGAACCACCCCATGAGCCTGCCACAGGGCTGGGGTCAGTCACGAGCTGCCCTCCTTGCTGCAGCCACCGGCGGGGCGAGACACAGGGCTTTCAGGAACAGGGGGAAGCAAGAGCAAAGTGAGGAGTGGCCAGGTCTGCATGCCTGTGCACGATCTGTGCCCGTCTCAGGGCTCTGAGCGTCAACTTCCTTAGCAGGAAACTTATTTTTTCTTCCTGCGAAAAGCAGAAGGAGGAGAAACGTGAAGGTAGAGAAAAGTGGCTTCTTGGGGGAGGAAGCTCCTGCCCCAAGTGAAGGAAGTTGTGAGCATTTCCCCAGGGGAAACTCATCCCATCACTTGCAGGAATGTCTCCCCGCTGACCCCACACTGTGCCAGAAACCCACACAATGATGGAGAGTGGTTTTCCCAGATGAACATTGACTCGTGGTTGCCCTCACAAACCCTGCTTCTGCCATTTTCTCTCCCCCCAAAATGTTTTCAGAGATGTAGCACAACCAAGGAACGGCAGTATGGGAACACTGAACAACCAGGTGCTGCTTTGCACAGCAAGGTCTCACTCCTCATTGCCTTAGGAGTGGTGCCTTGACCCCCGCAGCCCCCTCCAAGAAGCCTCAGTCCCGCAAGTTCTCCTCAGGCCCACAGAGGTGACAAGGTACTGTCCAGGCCCACCTGAGCCAAAGGAGCTTTCACCAAAGCCACTTACGTGCTAGCAATACGCTTCAGTAGTTTCTTTACCCACGGGGCATCAGGATTCACACACACCTTCCCCAAGGTCTTTAATTTAATTCTGCAACGCAAGGAGAGTTTATGAGCACAACCCTCCCCTCCAGAGGCAGGGATGCCAGCAGGCAGAGCTGATCTACAAGGCTCAGCTTTCCTTTACAGCAGATTGCAGAAAGCTGCTTGTGACAGAAGGAAAATAAAGGACAGTCAGGGAAAAGCAGGATGCAACACTTTCCGATCACGCTTCAAGCCCAGAAGTGACTGTTTGAAGACTGTTTGTTCTGTAGATTTACAAATACATCAATGCCAAACACAGAAATCTTACACCACTTTAAGTCAGGACAAGTAACAAGATAAGGGCTTGACCCGAGATGCTGTTTGCTCTTGGGACTGGTAAAACAGGTTACAGCTCATCCTGCCTTGGTGTCAGAGGATGTGCTTTCTCCAAACTCCAAACACTGCCACCAGCACACTCCCCACTAAGCACCAGCATAAGGAAATCATGCTTTGGCTGACTGGAAAGGCTCATAAAGATCCAGAGAGCTCTGGCACGTTGGCTCGGGTGCATTTCCTCCACCAGCAACGACCTGCTGTTTCTCAGCCCCAAAGCAGGGACAAGCTTGCTGGCATTAGGGAAAAGCTTTAGTTTTAAGAAAGGGAGAAGAGAAGGGAGATGGTTGCAGAAGGAAAGGTGCAGTGTTGGTCCCATTGCTCTGCAAGAGCCAGAGGAAAAAGCAGGTTCCTGCCCCACGAGCCAGTCGCAGCACTTACATGATCTCTGTCCGTCTGCAGGTGCTGCCCACGGGTCTGATCTCTAGGCTTTCGTATCTTTTTGGACTAATGTAGTCCGAAGTTGTCTTTACGCACCTACAGTTCAGGTTTCCGTTCACCTCCAGGATGGCTGAGAAAAAGAAGGTAGCAACTTACAGAGACAGAGTTGTTTAGAGACGCAGCAACTCTGAATCTCGTAGAGAGCCAAGGAAATTGCCCCTTCCTGAGTTTTCACTGACAACATTTTAGGGATGATTGTAAGAGCTGTTATCTGTGCCTCTACCTCAGTATCCTGCTCTCACGCAGCTCCCAAAAGCTGCACTGAGTCCTAGCAAAGAAGAACACTTGTGCTCTTCCCTTGGCTATGAGAAAAACCCCGAGCAAAGCAGCCAGGAGTCTCCGTTTCCTCTGGTCCCTTCTGGAGCAGGAGGCAGCTGATGCCCACCCATCACGAGGACCACGGCAGGCTGGGAGCTGTGGATATCTGCAAAGGTACCAGAAGCTCACCTCCGTGGGTGGAATGGAACAAGATCATCACCAGCAGCAGCAGCCAAGAGAGTGTGGGGGCTCCAGTCCCCACCCCAGCCGACACTCGCATCCTCGCAACAGGCTCAGTCCTCAAATTGCACTGAGAAACTGGGTGAAGAAACACCTCTATTTATTCCAGAGGGTCACGCTCTGACACAAGCAGCAAGATTCAAACTTCAGTGGTTGCATCTGGCCAGCAGACCATGGAAAGAGGTGACGTAATTTCTCGGATGCTCCCCGCAGCCAGGTCAGAAGCTCCATCTACAATATTATTGATAAAAACCAGCCACTGGGACAAAATGCATCTTTGGATTCCCCACGGAATCTCCCACACGCCCTATTTCCGATTAGCCGGGTCTGCGCAAACATCATCTTTGTTGCCTTTAGCATTTACCCCTCGACCACAGAGAGCCCAGAATAAAATCAGAGTGCAAACCCTGGGCAAGCAGGGTTTTTTTTTAACGCACTCAGATATTTACATATTTATTTTTTAGGGTTATATTTCCCCCATGCTATTTTTGCTACCCCTTACATCAGCAAAAATGCCTCACATCATACTGTGGAAAAAAAAAATAAAGCTCTCAGCTGTCTCTTCGCACTCAAACCATTTGAATCTCACACTCAGGAAATCAAGAGATGACTGGGACGGTAGCACCAGTAAAGAACAACCCATGCCTCCATCTCTGCTCATTTGTGACTAAGAGTTGATGTGCACATTTATCCGCAGTGACTTTCTTTGCACCAGCAGCCTGAGAATGAAATGCAGATGGATGCAGAAAACAGAAAAGCAACAGGGCTGGGATGGAGTCAGGGATTTGTGAGAGTGTGAAACCAGAGCTCTTCCTGTGTGGTACTGGGGCTGGAGGGACAGAATCACCAGGCTGGAAGAGATCCACTGGATCATTGAGTCCAACCATTCCTATCAAACACTAAACCACGTCCCTCAGTGTCTCGTCCACCCAACCCTTAAATACCTCCAGGGAAGGTGAATCAACCACCTCCCTGGGCAGCCTCTGCCAGTGCCCAATGACCCTTTCTGAGAAAAATTTTTTCCTAATGTCCAGCCTGACCCTCCCCTGGTGGAGCTTGAGACCATTTCCCTCTTGTCCTGACCCTGTCACTTGGGAGAAGAGGACAGGGACTGCAGCCCTGCTCTTTCCCTCACAAACATCGCTCTATGCTATGTCCAGAGTGCCCTTTTATAACACTGGGATCAAATCCCCAGTAGGATATGCAAGGAGTCACAGAGCAGCACCAGGGGCTGCTTCAGGGCTCTTCCTATTCCACCCCATTTAGTAGCCCATTACAACACTTCAGACCTGAAATAGTCAGGGCTTAGAAGCCTCCTGCCTGTCTGGAGCGAGTCCAGAGAAGAGCAACAAAGCTGGTGAAGGGGCTGGAGAACAGGCCTGATGAGGAACGGCTGAGAGAGCTGGGGGTGTTTATCCTGGAGAAGAGGAGGCTGAGAGGAGACCTCATTGCTCTCTATAACTACTTGAAGGGAGGTTGTGGAGAGGAGGGAGCTGGGCTCTTCTTCTCCACTGAAGGATGAAAGCCACACATTTTGGCACACAGAGTTAGTCCTGTAATGCCAACACCTTCATCTCTCACATGGGATATTCAAAGCGATAGCTGCAGCAGCACTGGTGCTTGCGGATTTTAGCACAAGGGGGGGCTGCCCTGAATGAAGCAAAGTCACCAGCTGGGAAGCAAAAGGAGAAGGGGACACGTGGCCACAATAGCGAGGAAAAGCGGAAGGAAGAGGGCAGAAGAAAAATGATGTGGTTGTGTGATAATGTTGTAATTTGAAGCCTCCAGATCACATCAGCATTTTATAATGTAATAAAATAGGAAACTAAAAAAAAAAACCAACCCCAAAAGTCTTCCACTCAAACCCTAAGCTACACATCTTTCTTTTACAGCTCTTTCCTCTGAGATAGGTCCAGAATCACAGAATCACCAGGTTGGAAGAGACCCATCGGATCATCGAGTCCAACCATTCCTATCAAACACTAAACCATGTCCCTCAGCACCTCGTCCACTCATGCCTTAAACACCTCCAGGGAAGGCGAATCAGAAGTCTTGTGAAGACCTTGTTCAGGAGATAAAGGCTGAAAACAGACAAGCAAGGATTTTAACTCCCTGTCATGGAGAAGCCAGGGACAATTTCCACGACCTGTTCCCAAATTTGTATGGAGGGAATGAGAGCCTTGCTGCTATCACAGTAGAAAATGTGACAGCTTTAAAAGTAGTTTTTGCTCAGTACTCACAGAGTTTTCTATTTCCTTGCAAACTTATTCAAAGGAGTCCAACCTAGAACTGGTTTAAGTGGTTTTGCTGGGTCGTGGCAGGGGTCTTCAAAAAGTCTGCAAAACAGTGCAGAAGGCAGCAATTTATTAGGAGAGCTGACTGAACACCTATTTAAAGTGACTTGGAGGCACTAAAAAGTTTCAAAGTGCTTCTAAAGTTCATGACTTGAAAATGATCCTGCTTCTATAGCTTAGGAAAACCGAGAGAAGTGGAAGAAGCTTCCCACAGAGCGTGTCAGAGAGGATGGAGTTGGGGCATGCAGCCAGTGCTCCAACTGTGGCTCTTCCACAGCTGAGGGAAACCAACACCAGTGCTGGTAGGTATTAAGGAAACTGGTATGGGAAGAAGCTGCCCCTGCAACACATGCAATGGACAATCCAAGGTAACGTTTGAAGGAGATCATGCACCTGATCTGTGGCTACAGGATAGGTGTCCATCGCCTAGAAAGAAGTGGGAGCTACAGAATCATAGTTTGGCTGCATGGATTTAGAGAAGTGGCTTTAGAGGCATCCTGGGCCATCAGTTTGGCCACTGAGACCTCATTGTTAGCCTGGAGCAGATGTTTTCCTCAGACCTATGCAAGATCCCAGGTGCTTTCTCTGAGCTTTTCTCCCCTAGGGATGTGCTGCCTTGTGCCAACATGTTGCTTTATGGCTGTCCTCGTAATGCTTCTTCTGTGACAGATATGGTGCTCAGTAACTCAGTTTGTACCTGGGATGAAACCCACCCAAGCCTCATGGGGAGGACAGGAAGGCCTCTTCATTATTATTTCTGAAGTGACGTGCTTGGGTTTCCCCCAGGACGCTGGGGCAGCTGGGTGAATCCCCACTACATTGCCCCCAAAGACCCACATTTGCCTAACTGGTCCTCAAGCTGCTACAAGTTTCTGCTTCAGGTAGGAAAGGCAAAAATAAAAGCGGACAAGGCAAGAAAGGAGAACATGACAGAGATGCTGTAATCCCAGGGTTTCCAAATTACCTTGGTAGGAATCATAGTGGTTTTGCTGTACGACTGCTGTGTAGACTGACAAACACCACGGTGTTTTATCAGGAAGGAAAAGCTTACAGTCATTGCGGGCAGCTAATACTGTGCCTACCAAGCGGTAATTCTGAAAGGGAGAAGCAGAGTGAGGATCTAGCCTGCAACCATGCTTAAGCTAACCGCTTCCTGGATGCCAGTAATTGAGAAGAGTGACCCTCACGTACTGATCTGTGAACTTAGAAATCTAATGTGAATTAATCTATACATGTCTGCACGTTAGTAATCTAATATCCCTATGAGGACAGGTTGAGAGAGTTGAGGTTGTTCAGCCTGGAGAAGAAAAGGTTCCAGGGAGACCTTAGAGCAGCTTCCAGTGCTGAAAGGGGCTGCAGGAAAGCTGGGGAGGGGCTCTGGTTAAGAGTACAGGGGCAGGATGTCAGGAAGAGTTTGAAGCTGAAGGAGGGGAGATTGAGATGAGATTTTAGGCAGAAATGTTTTCCTGCGAGGGTGAGGAGGCCCTGGCCCAGGTTGCCCAAAGAAGCTGTGGCTGCCCCATCCCTGGAGGGGTTCAAGGCCAGGTTGGATGGGGCTTGGAGCCCCTGATCCAGTGGGAGGCGTCCCTGCCCATCACAGGAGGTGGAACTGGATGGGCTTTGGGGTCCATTCCACCCCAACTCATTCCATGATCCTATGAAATATCCTTAGACCTTCTTTGTTTTTGGCAGCAGCTGTACCTTTGCTGTCAAGAGTTTGATTTGAGTAATTTTTTCTGTTATTGCTATTGGATTTTAAAACGCTTTACACCCACTACGTCCTTCCCATGGTACCTAAACCAGAAGTGTACAAAAATGCAATGTGAATACCTCCCAAAGGCCATGGAATAAAAGAATTGCTCTGCTGCATGGCTTTGTTGTGCTTCTGTAGCCATTAAACCACTTAAGAACATGTCATTTAGTGGCATCAAGCCAAGAAAGCCTCAGGCTTGTTCAGTCACATCAAAGATTTCCTTGAAGACACTGAAGAACGAGTGATAGGAAATGACAGGGGAGGTAGGAGAGCCATGTGGGGAAAGAAGAGAGCTTCTGCTTTTTAGTAGAGGGGAAACAGAGGTTTTATTTGCCTAAGTCCCCCTCTGAAAAATAAGGATGGAAAACCTGTCACAGCAAGTCCAAACACGAGCAAGGGATGGAGCGGGAACTTGGTCTGTAACAACAAGGCAGCTTTGGACATGAGTAGAAAATTACCGGAGCTAAGTGGAGCAGGAGGTAAAAACACAAAAAGCCTTCTCCATGTTTGACCAGGATGGGCAGAAACTCTATCCTGACATAACTGCCTGGCACATCTCCAGCCCTTCAGTGAGGACCTGCGTGCTCTACAAGCAGCGCATAAGGATTCTCAGGAGGATGCAGTGAAGATGCCTGCAGCACGCAAACCTCACAGCCTCATCAGTTTGTTTTGAGAGAAAGCGAACTTTCAGCACACCTTCTTCACAACTCACCCAATGCTTCTTGCAGGAGAGATCAAAACTGCTTTTAAAAAACAACCTGCCCCCCAAAAAACCCCAACTGCAGCGAGTTGTCACCACTGCGGTTTGTGGTCCATCACCTGCTTCAAAGATGAAAATACCTCCTGTCAAAACCTAAGAGAAAGTGGCACCCACACCTATTTCAGCACCAAAGCCAGGCAGAGACACCCAGGACCCGAGCAGAGTTTTGATTTCTCTCTTATTATACAAAAATGTGCCTCAGCCGCTTCACGTGGTACCCAGTTTCTAACCCAGGGCTCCTTCCAGCCCAACGGGGATGTTCTCCATTCCCTTGTGCCTCCTACACCTCGAAAGCATTCCCGCACAATCTGTGTTTATGTATCCACATACAAAAAAGAACTTCTCTAGCCCTTCTTATCTCTAAAGGCCCTTCTCCTGGTTGCATTTTAAGAATCATTTGTTTTATCCAACTGGCCTTTCTTTCTTCTAAAAAATTCCTAGCCCAAACCTGCCAAAACCAACACTGACACAAAGATACCACCTTGGGGGAGGAACAACTGACCAGGATACGCGGGTCTCCAAGGGCCTGTGTGGGTGGTCACCAGTTCAGATGCAACTCAATTTTATTTGTACTCGCATGCAAAGCAGACAGCACTTACTGCAGCAGACACCAGGTACAGAAGTGAAATTCCAACGTTTGAGCACCAGAATTAGCCAAAGGGTAACAATCAGTCCAAAATTAGGTTGTTCGAACCACTTATTGAGCTCATTGTCACTGTCTTTGAGTAAAGGTACACAGGCTTGCTGGGGACATGGCATAGGGACAAGATCTCTGTTTTGGCCATACCCAAGCAGTGTGATGAAACATCTGCTCTGCATATCTGTAAGCAGGTGAAAAACTGAAATGGGCATCTGGAAAAACAGGGCTCAAGCATCTGTTCTAGAGAAAGTGAATACAGTAAGAGGAGCTTTGAAAGCAAACGGATAAGGAGGAAGGAGAAACGTTCAGAGCAAAGAACAAAAGGTCCATCAGAGTGAATGAAATTAAGGGAAGCTTAAATGTGGATTTGATATTCCTGTCTCCCCAGTCAATCTCAAGCCTTAGGACCTCTGCAACGCAGCAAACAGGCGCTCTCTGCCAAAGGGAAAGCAATAGAACATTTTCAGTGTCATGTCAGAACACGCCACCCGACCCCAGAGCAGAGAGAGTTTCTGGAACATCCCCTCCACCCCAGAGATGCAAATAGCACCAAGCAAGTGGCAGGAGAAAATCCCCCGACTGCTGTGCTAACTTGCACTTGCCACTGAAAAAAAATGTACAGTGGAGAAGTACCCCAGTACCACCACGCTTCTTCACCTTATTTCAAATATGAGTTAATCCAAGATGAACCTAATGCAAAGCAGAGAAGCAGTTTTATTCCTGAAATGCATGCCAGCAAAGTGGAAAGCACCGTGCTGGTTGGCACAAGACACAAAGTGGGAATGAAACCCAAGGACTTTACCAGAAAGTGGCGTCAGTGGCTCAGCAGCGGGGCCCAGCTCCCTCTCCACACATTTGCATGCGGGCGCAGGAACCGGTCTAGACGCTGCAGGTGCCACTGAGTTAGCACCGTTAGGGATTTGCATAGAGGCTTCGTGCGACGGTGATGGCTTGATGCTCCTGGCATGGGAGCACATCAATGAGGAGCTGAAACGGAGTTGGGCTGCGACAGGAGGGAGCCAATAAATTGCAAGCTGGTGCATTATAAGCAAGACATGCTTGTCGGCATGGCCTTGCTGCTCTTGTTGAGTAGGTGGTGCAGCTTCAACCTGACGTTGTCCACATCTCCGTTGGTTGGGAAGATCTGTTGCTTTTAGCACTTCATTCTTGGGCTAGCGAAGACAAGGTCCACGCCTAATTATAACAGCTAGAGCAAAATTTATTCCTGGAAACTCCCCTAGCTTGACCTACTCTGTGCTCTGCAAGATGGGAAGCTTTCCCCACAGCTTTGAGTGCCTTTCCCTGGAACGGAAAAGGGATGCTGTAATGCCAACAAGGGTGCTCCACTGCTTCGCAAGACATGCAATGGGTGCTAAAGAGAAGAAGCTACATCCAAGTGACAGGATTACATTGCCTGCTTGTCCCGGAGCACCAATGGTCCAGCTGAACTCATGGTGCCAGTGGGAGAGTGGGTATTGATCGTATCACTGTGGCAGCTCAAGGTTTTAGCTGCCTTCTGTGTCTGTCAACAATTGCACCTCTAGCTGGGTGACTGGGAAAGGGAATTATGCCCAGGGGACTACCAAGATATGGAAGGAGTCACGTGAGCTTTCACAATTGGACCTTTCTGTGCATGACAAGAGGGCAAGAAGTGCTGAAAATGCCACAAAGGCTAGAAATACAACAAAGATACTGGCATGCAAGCACATTTCCCCTCTGCGCCTGAGGAAGTGGCATCTTGAAGGCATATTTCAATTGCCTCAGTTGAACTACATCCTATTTGGGCAAATTATTGAGGCAGAAACTTAGCAACAGTCCTACCCACCAACCTTCCAAGGAGCTTTATAGTAAGGTCCCCTCCTCTTCTCAGAATTTGACATCTCAATCAATGTAGCTAGAAGCTGGCAGGCTTGGTTAAAGTGATGATATTTTTTCCAAATATTAGTCATTTTAGTTGAGTCAGTAATTAAGCTGCAGAGTAACCCATAATTATTATTTCTGGTAGAGTTAAAAGTGGTCTTGACCCATTTGGTACTTGTTAAGTGAGAAGTAGCTCATCTTAAGAAAAGCAGCACCTCTTGCCTCCTAGCTTGACACATACCTCCTCAACCACAACATCCACAGCCTCCCTAATGCCTAGCGCCACATCTCTGCTTCACACTTATGGCGGTGACTCATTTCCCAACAAATGACATCTCTTTCCATACTCTCCGGGTTCGATTGCTGCAGCATGTGTGACATTTGTCTCTTCTGTTTGCCACCTGCTCAAAGCAGTATTTACAGATATCTTGCACTTGACATTTCCTGCCTGATCAAGAAATGATGTTAAGTTTAGCCACCCTACTTGCAAAGCTCACCAACCACACGTGAGGTCCAGCTCTCTGCCTCAAAGCAGGGTCTCACCTGGTGGGGTCCAGTGTGAGTAAGCAACCCAAAGGGGACAGAAGCCAGTTGAAGGGTTTGAAAAACCACTGTTGCCTACAGGACCTATTTCTCCAAGTGGGAGCTGTGCAGACACCACAGTCTGGTGCATTCACAGCCTGGGACAAGCTACCTAGAGGATAGTAAGCCAACAAGGCAAGATGATCAGCTAAATGGACCATGAGATAAGTCACAGTCCTGCTCTGAAGAGATACAGTGAAGTCACCAGAGCACTTTGTGATGCCCGGTCACCTATATCAAGATCTGTTTAAAAGAATTGCTGCTGTTGTAGCGACACGGTCAAGGGGAAAGGACATACCCAGGTATCTTTGAGATCCTTCTCACTTGCCCTGTGCAGCAGGTGTTTCTGCCACATCTACAGATGCCACTCCAAGTCCCAGGCCTGCTGGTAACAAGGTGACATACCTGTAAGGACAGCCTGGAGCACAAGAGTGTCCTGCTTTTGGAAGAGACATGTGGTGTGAGAGAAGAGAGTGACAGCCCCACCTCCTAGGGCATCTCAGTCACATCTAGTCATCTTGCCACGTGCCATCCCTGTCCACCCTCCCTTCCCAGGTGGGCACCCACCCAGCTACTGAGGGATGGTGTTTTGCTTCTGCCACAGAGCATTTGTTAACCTAACATAGCAAGAACAGACCCAAACTCAATGATCAGGCTTGCACCTTCACCCAGAGCCATTATTTTCCTTAATGTTCACTTGATGTTTTGACGGCTTTCCTTATCCTCTTTTTGCCAGGCGTCTCCCCACCTCTTCTCCTCAGGAAAGATACTTTCCCCGTATTTCACCCACAAGCCGCCATAGGAGTAGTTACATCAAAAAAATAAAAGGCAAGCCAAGAGCAACTGTTCCCTAGCAGCGAGTAGAAGTGCACATGGTCAAGAGGGGAAATCCAGGTCTTCACCAAGAAGGAACCACACTGCTGTGACACAAATGTCTTCTAGGGAGATGAGAAGCTCTCCTGCCCCTCGGAAAGCCCCTTCTCAACTGTTTCTCTTGGACCCAGCACCCCTGAATCAGCACTTAAGACGTCAGAGCCTTGGGCATGCTGCTGAGACAGTGCAGCTACCCGGAGATGCTCTCTACTGAGAAGGAGAAACTCGAGCCCAACTTCTGCAACGGATGTAAATCTCATCAGCCAAGAGAATCGATACTCAAAGGAATTGTCTTGCAGCTAAAATAATCCAACATTGGTGCAGGGGGGCATGGAAGGAAGGCTGGTCAAGCTTGCAAGTCATGCTCAGGGTTGGAAGGTCAGCAAACTCTTGCTTGCTGGGTGGAAATGGGGAGGCAGATGAAAGGGCAGCGCACAGGGAGAGAAGAAAGGCTTAGCGAGAGACTGGAAAATGAAACCAAGAAGCATAAACCCATAGAAACCATAAAAACTGCTTTGATCTTTCCTCAGCTTTTATCTTGGTTGTCGCTTACAAAACACACCCTGAAAACTAATGAGGCCTCAAAAGTCACATCTGTCGCAGGGCGCAGCCTTGGGTTGGATCCAGAAGGTCCCTGAAGCTATTTGTGCATCTCCCTTTCATACCCCATCTCCAAGCTCTTCTCCGCATGGTGATTTATTCCCTTAAGGTTTGAAACAGCCATTACAGTCCCACCTATATCAGCAAGGAGCCTGGACTAGTGTGCCATTAGCAAAGCATTGCCCAGTCTGAAGGCCCAGCATCTAGATTCTACAGAGAAAAAGCCCTTATCAGGGGCTTTTTTCATTCTCATTCCTGACTCAGCCTAGTGCTGTCCTTTAACTGAACACCCATGTCTGCTGGGCTTCATCATCCCATTTAGTTTTCAAGAAGGGAACAGAGCTCATGCCTTTGAGGGCTGCTCTTTACAGTGGAGCACAGCACTGTGAGCAAGGATACTGGGGATGTTTGGTCCAACCACCAAAAGAAACCCAAAACCCCACTCACCTCTAGCAATCCAAACTGAATCACTAATGTAAACGCACCTTAAGATCAATCCAGCCCAAACTGCCTCATTCTAGCAAGCCCCAGGCTCTTTCTTCATTCAGAAGCATATTATGCTTGCAAAAAAGGGAGAGGGTGAGCATATTTTCTCTGTCCTGTGGACATGTTAGAAGTGCAGCAGGGAGGGAGAACGCTAGTAAGCTAAATAAGGGCAGGGGTACAGCACTACAGCTATTTGCCACAAGCCCGCAGGAAAATTCAACTGTCCCTCTTTACAACTCCTACGTTCATCCCACGTTTGAACACCTCTCTATTTTTACAACAGGAAGGAACAGGCGTTACTATTCAGAGTATAAAAAGCCCACGATGTACAAAGGACTGAATTAGCTTCTGAGGAAAGGTAAAGTGACCGATTGTGAAGTATCTGGCAGCAGGACCACGCACACCCTGGCTGCGCAGGGGAAGACCATATAGCTCGTCGCAACAGACCCACATCACTAATTTTGTTACAGAAGAGGAGCAGCACTCTATGAGGCATGTTCTGGGTTTTTTGAGGTTTGTTCCCACTGCAGAAATGCATGCAAATAAAGGAGAACCCAATGTCTTGTCACGTGACTTCACTTTCCACTTCTGCAAGGTACAATCCATTGTGAATTGAGATGTTTGAGTCAGCAGTTGTCTGCGTATGAGAAGATTGTATGTTGCACAGTGCTGGAGAACCTAAGGTTATGAAGGTTCAGCAATCATCCTAATACCTTAAAATGATCTGAAGATGTTTTTTTAAAACATGGAAACATACCATCACTACTGACTTCAAACAAACACCTAACAGGAATGTCTCCTAATTCCAACCCCTAGCTAAGAAAAAAAAATAGAAAAAGGAAAGAAGACAGCTGCACTGAGAAGCCAAAATAGAATCATAGAATCACCAGGTTGGAAGAGACCCACCTGATCATCAAGTCCAACCATTCCTATCAAACACTAAACCATGTCCCTCAGCACCTCATCCACTCACACCTTAAACTCCTCCAGGGAAGGTGACCCAACCACCTCCCTGGGCAGCCTGTTCCAGTGCCCAACGACCCTTTCTGTGAATTTTTTTTCCTAATGTCCATCCTGAACCTCCCCTGGTGGAGCTTGAGGCCATTCCCTCTTGTCCTGTCCACTGTCACTTGGGAGAAGAGCCCAGCTCCCTCCTCTCCACAACCTCCTTTCAGGGAGTCGTAGAGAGCAATGAGGTCTCCCCTCAGCCTCCTCTTCTCCAGGCTAAACACCCCCAGCTCTCTCAGTTGCTCCTCACAAGGCCTGTTCTCCAGCCCCTTCATCAGCTTCATTGCTCTTCTCTGGACTCACTCCAGAGCCTCAACATCCTTCTTGTGCTGAGGGGCCCAGAACTGCACACAGGATTCAAGGAGTGGCCTCATCAGTGTGGAGTACAGAGGGAGCAGAGGAAGAAGCAGAGGAACTAGTCAGATTTTTGAAACCAAAGGGGCACCCAGGTGCACCAGACTGCAGCCAGAGTAAAGGACAAGCCCTTTAGAAGTCTGTGCTTCCCAGGAGCCACACTAGCTCCTTGCAGACTGAAACACACACGCAGCTGGTGCTGACATGATAACACATGTTTTCTGACAAGGCATGCGCTTACGGCTGAACACACATGGCGTTGCAAAATGAAGATGCTAATTAGGGTCAGTACAAAGTGAGAAGATTATCTGGAGGTTCAGGGATAAAAAGTGGGAATAAGGGAGGTGCCTGCCAAGTGCTGCTGATGGAATCTTTCAGTTTTGGTACATCCATTGCACAACTCCAGCCCTCCAGCATTTAGACCTGTTGTGTGTCTCCGATCTGGTCAAACCATGCATTCAAAACAGTCAAAAGGCACAAAGGCCCAGAGACAAAGGCAAGCACTGAACACCATGTAGTTCTAAATAATACTTCTGACTGGGTGGATACTTGCACAGGTTGTTTTCCAGGGCCCAGAACAGAAGAGAGCAGGCAGTGAGCAAGCGTGAGCACCCTGACACCTCCTGGTGCCTCGGGGCATAACGGAGATGCTGGCATGGGCTTTGGAGAGGGCTCCAATGAGGGAAAAACCCCTTCTTGAAGCAAAAAAAAATTAAATCTCACCAGCTTCCTAAGAGAGGGAACATCAATAAAAGTGTGACTTAACTGATACATGAGGGAAACATGCTTTTATTTGTTTCACTAAATATTTTATCTTTTTCTTGCCTGCCAAACACACTTTATGGATCATACACAAGATAAAACCCTCGCCCCTCTCCACCTGGATGTGTCAGCAAACAGTCTCCTTCTCTCCTTAGCCCCCAGTGGGGCTGCATGGAAGGCTTGAAAGAAAACTACAAACAATACCCTGCAGAAAACCAGGATTCTTTAACACATACACTATTATGACAAACACAAAAAAGTTCCTATTTTTAGAGTCTCTTTTCCCTTGTTGGAACAAAAATCAAACAAGCAAAATCGCCAAAGGGCTGTAACATTTGTGCCTCACATGAGAAGAAAAAAAATCACAGTTCAGAAGGGCCGTGATATGATTCAAGCTCCTCAAATTTATCTGATTATCATCCTGTATTAAAGTGCATTTTCCAATAAAGTGAGGTCATCTGTTGCACGTTGTCCTGGCACCAGACAAATGGGCTGAGTACTCAAACTGAGTTTAGCATTGCATTTCAGAGCTGGATTTTAGATTTATACTTTGGAGAGGAGTCCTATTGCTAGCAGGTTGGTTTGAATCGGTTTTTTATCTCCCTTCTCTGAGGGAGGCTTGGTTCTCTTTCTACATTTCATTCCAATCAGGTACTGCTTATACTCCTTTTTCACTTCTGAAGTTGTGATTTACTTTTAAGTGGCAAAATAAACCTAGAAATGGTAACCTGAACCTCAGCATGATGTTCTTTCTCCCTGATGTATATGTACATCCAGTGGGAAATGGTGAGGGGCCATGAAGATGGCTTGAGGATTTAAAGATCTGAATTTCAGCTGACAAAATCCAAGCCTAAAAATGATTTAGACTTGCCATGGCAGAAGTAAGCAATGTAAAAAAACCTAAAAGCACCAGCCAAGTTCTCGCCTTGCAGTGGCACCACAGCACATCAGGAAAAAAGCTTCTCCGTTAGTTTTGAGCCACATTTGCCATTTTATTGCATTGCACTGACCTTTGGGCACAGCTCTTGCAGCCGAGTACTTTGCAAACATCTGCACTGATATCCAGATTTCTCCCCTCCTTTCCTATAGGAAGATATTTAATCCAGTTTGAGGGAAGAACCGTGACTGGGTGAGACAGGCAGCCTAGGAACTCACTGTGTGTAGGGTCCAGTGGTGGATGCCTGGAGAGGAGTGGATGTGCAGACAAACACACACAAAAACTTCTGAATTCCTTCTTTTCATCACCTACGTGTGTCCATATTCAGCAGTTTTGTGAAAAGCTCCTCTAGGCTCAGCACCACTAGAGAGCAGCAGACACCAGCACCACAGATGGCAGTCAGCGAGTAGAAATAGAGCGAGAAGGGAGATTTTCATACCGCCCTGATCTATCCAACTGTCCAGGTCACAGGCAGAAGATCACAGTTAAAGCTGACCGAGAGTACAGGAGAAAAATTAACACCTTTGTTGGCACTACATGTACTCCCTCTCAGCACAGAGTGTTTTTCTCCACTGCTCTGCTTAAGAAAAGCAATGATTAGAAGTATTTATGCACCTTTAAGGTTTTTTTTTTCCCCCCAGTTTCTGTTCTGTATCAAGGAGCAATAGAACCAGAGCTGGTCATTACATGGTATCATCAGAACTGAGCACAGGTGGGTGCTGCACCGAGACTGGGGGGGGCCCAAGGAGATAGGAAGCAGTTGAGAAGACACATGCAAACAGGTGCTGGGGTGGGAATGAGCAGAGGAAACATGGGTCTGGGGAAGAAAATATATAAGGGAAAAAAGAGATTAAAAGGGGGGGTTTCCTCCTCCTCTCACACAACACAGGCGTTTGGGCTCTTTGCTCAATTCCCAGGCACGAGCAGTAGCAACTCGTGGAACTGGCTTGTCTTGATGTTCTGCAGCAGAGCACAGTTTAGGGGAGGTTTTTGGGTGGGGAGAGGCACTGAGGCATCCTGGAAATCTAGAAATGCAGGTTAGACCCTATAGACCCTGCAGCAACATAAAGGAAACTTCATCTGAGGGAGGATGGAAAAAAAGCAGCATAGAGCATCTGCAATCTCTGTTCTCTGGAATCCCACAGAGGAGCAATGGTGGGACCAAAATTTATGGGAGCTTGAAGGGAACCTCTTTCCTAATTTCTCCTGGGGTTTTGCTTACAAGAGAGTTTTGCATCCATAGACACACTTCCTCTAAGACAATGTTGGATGCTTATTTGCTAACGGGTAACATGGTTGGCAGTGTAGGACTCCATAGATGAAAGATAAAGGAGGGAGAGACACAGGAATTGTTACCCTAACAACTTGCTGAGCCTGTGATTCTTACAAGAGACTGTGAAGTTACTGCAAGTCCTCCATCCCAACAGTTCGAGTTGCCCTGTGAAGTGTCAGACACAGTCAGTGAACACAGAATCATAGAATGACCAGGTTGGAAGAGACCCACTGGATTGAGTCCAACCATTCCTATCAAACACTAACCCATGTCCCTCAGCACCTCATCCACCCGTCCCTTAAAACCCTCCAGGGAAGGTGAATCAATCCCCTCCCTGGGCAGCCTCTGCCACTGCCCAATGACCCTTTCAGTGAAAATTTTTTTCCTAATATCCAGCCTAAATCTCCCCTGCCGGGGCTTGAGGTCATTCCCTCTCGTCCTGTCCCCTGTCACTTGGGAGAAGAGCCCAGCTCCCTCCTCTCTACAACCTCCTTTCAGGTAGTTATAGAGAGCAATGAGGTCTCCTCTCAGCCTCCTCTGACCTAACATGATCCAACTGCATTTGTACAATATTCCTTGGGTTTGTGACAGTCAGTGCTTCCCAGTAAGTAATACGGGTGTCAACTGATAGAATAAACCATTCAGTTCAGTACAAACACCAAATCCCCCTGGAAAACGGAAAGCTCTATAGACGCCGTACCCGGGTCTTTTCCAGGGGGATACAGGAGCTGGAGTAGCATTTCCCCCAGGTTTTGGACAAATTTCCCCCTAGGAAGCCTTCTGTCCCAGGTATCTGTTGATATAACCAGCCTGTCTTACAGTTATTTGTCTGAGTCTCACTGAAGCCTGGTTCTTCCTGTTTGACAGTACAACTGGTTATCATTTAAGCTGGAGGGAGCGATACCGGGAAAGACACCGGGCTGCAGGGCATTCAGCTGCTTCCTGGAGAACGACACAACTTGGCACGGAAGCTGGGAGAAATGCATTTCCACACAGAACACCTTCAAAGTTGTGATTTGTTATACTTCAGAAATAACAGCCAACACAAACTAATAATTAAATGATACTTTAAGCTTTATCCACTTCAAAATTCAAACCACCACGCCTGTAGGCAACTGCGATTGACCCTCCCAACTGCTTGATTTGTCAACACAATGTTTATCCACCCAGAACTTAATTGTTATGGGACAAGGAGACCAGTAACACAGTGGACACCACAATTCACAGACGATTTACATTGAGCCCCACCTCACTCAAAGTGTTCTCTATACTTGAGTTGAATCAGCCTGTGGAAGTGTTTAAAGGTCACGGTGCTAAATGCCATTGGAATAGTTTTGAACTCCTTCCTCTATTAGCTCTAGGACTGTGCCTCCACTGCTTCAGGTAAGGAGAGAAAGGCTGCTGCATCCTGCCTCCACCACCACTACATAGTTTGTGATGTGCCTGAGGGCACAGCCCTACTCCAGCTTTTACACAGCTCCAAGGTGAGCCAGCTGTGTTTTGTCCCCTCTGCTTTCTTTTCAGGCTCCCCCAAGACATCCCCTCAAACAGGCAGCTACAAACCCACAGACAGGAGGCCCTGCCTGCCTCTCTTCCTTCTTCCTCTCCTTTAGCGCTGGATAAATCGAGGTGAAGGTGCGAGTCTGATTACACATCTGTGTCACGCTCCCGAGCCGTCACCAGTTCCACCTCCTCACAGGTAACGCCACAGCTATTTGCCCTACCCAGCTGATATTTCCTCAGTTTCTGAGGTCCTGAGTTATCTTCTGAATCACTTGAGCTATCAGGGTGTTGGCACAAACAGGACACTCACCCCTTCCTCCCCAGCATCTCCTGAAGTTAATCACCACCCTGCCTCACCTCACACTAACCTGCAAGCATGAGCCCATGGCTCTACCCACACCTGCAGAAACCCTCTTCTTTTGAAGCACAATTACTCCCAGCTGTTCTTAACCAGAACTCCCAGCTTTCATTTCAGGGTCATGACAGAAGCCCACCACACACCTGCTTCTGGATAATCAAGCTGAGGGCACATCAGGAGGCCCTTTGCCAACACGCAAGATCTGAAAGACAGAGGAAACAACTCAAACTCATTATTCTTCTCTGTGTGATACCTCCCAAGCAGCAGTAGGCAGTCACAGGACACATAGTGAATGCCTCACACGTTTGTAACTGGGTACAGGACACCACAGACCCTTCAGAGCTGTCTTTAAAGGAAGAGGAGTCACACAGGAATCAGTATGAGGCTGGACAGCATTATTTCAAAAGGTAAAGAGGAATTCTGGTCACTGGCTGGCGCTGTTTGACCCCTACCCGTACTGATGCTGAGCTGAGTCACTGGTAAATGGTGGAACAACAGCTACCTGGCTCACCACACTGCTTCAGGACACAACCCCTTCCCTCAGTGTGCTTTCTCATTCCCCTTTACTCAAGCTCTGGTCAGTCTCCTTCCCTATAAAGGCAGCAACAGCAGACTTGGGATGCTCATTTTACTAAGATCAATGCAGTAACTTGTCTCCAGCTTGTGGTGTTCTAAGCAAAATATAAGCTCTATACCATCCTTATCCATAACACAATACAACACTGCTCAGAGCCTCTTCTGTACTTTGCATTGCAAACACACTATCAGATTTTCCATCTTCTCCATAATATCCCACACATGGTAGGATTGGGCTCATGGTTGGACTTCATGATCCTAGAGGTCTTTTCCAGTCTTAATGATTCTATGATTTCACCTTGCAGCAGTACACGGAAAGCAATGGACTATTTTAAGTCTTTATTTGAGCCTGAATGGATTTATTTGCTACCAGTAAAACCTGCACTCTTCATCACAGCCTCAGATGATTTTCACTGCTGAGGTCTGGTAGCTTTTCCCAAGAGGCTGGCTTCCTTGCTGCACTCCAAAGGATCCTTGCAGTTCATATCTGCTTTGAAGAGCACAGAGGAAGTTGTGGTTTCTTTTAGAACTTGTAGTAGAAAGCCACATCTCCTTCTGCCTTTTCCCTTGGGAAGGAGCCTGAGACCTGTCAGCAGCTTTGTACACATCACTGTTCCCAGAGCTTATGCAATCACCAGCAATATTATCATGTTTGTGAAGTTCCTTCCAATTACGAGTACTTAAAATGGACATAAAAACAGTCACTGCCTTGGCCCAAACCCTCTGTGCTGCAGACATTTTCAACAAGAAAGGCAAGTTGGTTCAAAGACACAATGGGAAAGTTTTGTGCAGAAAAAGTAGGATCCTGGGCAGTAACAACAGTATATGGATTTTCCAAATACAGAACTTTATTCCTCCACCTCCAGAGTTCAAACAGTCCCAGCTGGTTCCCAAAAGCCAGAAGACCCTGTAAGAGGGCAGCAAGTCTTTTCCTCACTTGCTGCTCTGTTTAAACAATCACAGCACTCAAATAGACATTGCAAGCCCTCATTGTGCTTTGAAATGACTCAGAGAGAAACACTGCTTTTCCCTTCTTGTCCCCAAGCTATTCAGCTCCAATATTTGGTTGGAAAAGCTACACAGTTTCAGAATCACGTCTCCTCCCCACAGCCAACATGAGGGTGAAGCCAGTTTCTCAGGTGGTGCTGTAAGATGATTTTTGGCTCCCTGGGGCAGAAGGGGGTGGTTTGTGACCTACTGGCAGTGCACTGCTCTACCTTTACCTGGAATGCTGTATCCTGCTAGACAGGGGTCTTATTTGCAGGCAAGACCACTTGAGAGCCTAGTGGATCAGTCTGTGCTCCCACCATGGGTTTAGCTGGGTTTTAAAGTTCTGGGTAAGAAATATAAACTACCATGAGTCCTTAATTTCATCTGTTTCTCCTTCTTAAAAGCCCGACTCCTTCTATTGCCCAGCTCCTACTTTCAGACACATCCACAGATAGCACATTATTCACCAGCCCTCAGTGAATGGAGAGCAACTATCCAGCTCTAGAATGATTTGGACTTCTCAAAGGAGCAGGACAAGTTCACAGGTTATTCCTCCATTGTGATGAAGTTAGAAGCCCTCGAAACAGTCATGGTTCCTCTAGGAAGCTTTTAAAATGTGAAGGTGAAGAGGTACCTACAATTCATTGGGACCTTGGAGCCAGCGAGTCTTTTGAAATCAAACACAGTAAGATCCAAGGACTAAACTGTCTATATGAGCCTCACCAGCCTGTTCACCCACTTCCTTGGGTCTACGCTGGCTCTGTTCCTTCCTCCATTCAGTCTCTTCTTACTCTTCTATTTCAATCTGTACAACAAGCCTAGTTTGGCACACAAACTAACACATCTCGCCCCAAAAAGAATAAAGCAGAAGAAATAATCCAGAAGCAGCCCAAAAAGCTATTGCTATGGACTCAAAGCAGGGCAGCCGCTGCTCTCCCCAACGCATGCTTTGCTTGCTTCAACAAAATCAGAGAAAACAGACTCTTTCCCCAAGACCATCCTTTCAACCACTCAGAAAATAGCTGTGCTAGCACAGAACTTTCTAACCGAGACTAAATGTCAACTCAACTCCTTCTGAGACCAGTTGTACTGACACCAACAGCCTGTGTCCTTCAGGGGACAGCATGTGCTTGCCTTACCCTCACGCCTGAAAACACACAACTGATAGAAAAGCTCAACATTGCATAGTCAAATACAATCTTCTAATTACATCCAAAAGGAGATGAGGTCAAGGTGTGTTTCTATGAATAAAGAAGTTTCTATTCAAGTTAAAGAGCAGCCAAGCACATAATCAACCAGTAAAACAATTGGTAAAACCTTGTGTACTCACATATTGAAGTCTAACCGCTATCAGCAGCTGTAAGAGGAGAATGAAGGGTCTTGTCATCTCCGCAGCCAGATTGTGCTGTACAGCTACATTCCCAGAGGCCTCTCTGCTAAGAAATGTGGCCCCCAGCTTTCCTGCTATCAGCAGGAAGCTTGCTGGGAGGGCAGTCCCTACACCTGGGCTCAGCTAGCAGCTGGTATACTGCCCAATTCCTTGTAAAGCACTTCCACCTGGGAGCCAGGGAAGGGAAAGGAGAGGGATGCTTGATTCCATGTGTCCTTCAGCTCTCCAGTGATTGGCAGTGAGAGGAGAATATGAGCTAATTAGAGGAAGACAGAAGAAAATTAACGACATTTTACCCCCTGACTGCTTCCCTGCAGGCTTCTGTCATCCCTTCTGTGCACTAATTTCCAAGCTTTAATTTTACAAGCTCTGAGTGCTGCATTAGTTTGCAGAAATGCCTGACTCGGAGAGGAGCATGTGGAGAGTCCATCACATGGTCCCAAACACTGGGACAGGGAAGTTACACCGTACTCTCCCTGCCAAGGGCAGGGCAGTGCTGGGCATTCCCTTTGAAATCCATGGAGAGGATGCCAGGGGAATTCTACAAGCACAGAATAAGTTTTCTTCATCGCAGGAGAAGTCACTTCCATGAAGCAGTACTGAAGTGGGAACATATTTCCAGAAACCCTCAAAGGCCTCAGTAAATCCCTGTTGTTTTCAGAGGCACAGGATTTCCCTTTAATTTGTGTTCTGCTGCTCTCTCCCCTCTTTGTAGCAAAGCTTTTTTCATACGTGTCAGTCCCTCAAGTCAGAAAGTACTTAAACATTAAATTTGTGCTCAAGGAACCAAAAAAAATATCCAGGATTAACAGGTTCTCTGTTCTCCTTTCATTCTGCCTACATGTTCCCAGTGACCCATTTTACACAGCCTTGAGGGGTTCTGCACTCAGATTTCTCCTAGTTGTTAGTATTCCCACACGTGAGATCTGAGCTTCTTTTTCCCTAACCACGATAAAGAGGATGCAGTTAGCAAAAGGAGGTTTCTCACTATTCCAGCCACTCTGTGGCAGGATACGAAGCTCTGCAATAATGCAGGAAGAAACAGAAAGGGTTCAGATAATTGATTAAGACCGACATTAAGTACTAAAAAATTCCAACTGCCCTTTTTTTTCCCCTCGAAGTCTAGTTCTCTGAGAAACTATTGGATAAAACATATGACTTTCAGGAGATTATTTTTCTTCCCAGCCTCAGAAGGCTCTGCTTTTCTTAGTATGGATAACACATATCTAAAGGAAACTTCAGGAAGCTCTTAATAGGCAAGCGCTACTGGAGGATTAGTCACGTTCACAGCCACCCACATCTTCAGTGGACTGCTAGGCTTGGATCACGTAGCATTCATCCACAGTGTAATTCCCTGGATAAACGCAGTGCCTCTGTTTAAAAAAAAACCTCATGGGCTGCATGTAGAGGCTTGTCAAGCCTCAAGTGCCCTGCAGGCTGCACTTTGAAACCCCCTGTCCTAGATGATCTATCTGTCAGGTAGGTTCTTTTTCCCCCAGGCTCTCCTTATTTGCAGGTTATTTTCTTCTGTGGGAGTTTCATTTCTGTTGATGCTAACAAAGCTGAACCCTAGGAGAAAGGGCCTGATTTCTATCTGGCCCTTCAATTCCCTAGAGATGTGGTGTGAAGTCAGCTAAGAAATCACTTCCCTCAACATCTATTATTTTCCTACCATTTCTTCTCTAACAGCTTCGCTACGTGAAAGCATTTCCCTGCCATTTCTCATTGACTGCACACAGAGGAAAATAAACCATTTCCCTAATCTGCCTTGCCTCCCTATTTCCACCTCAAATTAACCATTTAAAAATTACAGACAGCGATAGCCCTCTCTTTATAGCGTAACCTGCAGCTCCTTCTTCTAAATTTAAGCAAATGGGATGGCTGAGTGGCTTCTGCCTGCTCCTTCCTCCACTAACAGCTGTCACTCAGCTCTTTTTCTGTCAAGACATCTGGCACTGTGGGTTTGCCTCTGCATTTCCCTGGCTGAGTATCAGTGTGAGATTACACCAGAATACCTGTCCTCTGAGAGGCACCAACCCTGTGCATTTTGCTGCAGTTTGGAGCCCGGATGATTTTGCTGGTGCAGAGCATCACACGTGCAAAGTGAAAGCGATGGCCCCTAAGGAGCACTTTGCGGTCACGTTGGCATCTGCTCTGATGAAGAAAGGCCAGCCCACAACACAAATGGTGAGGGGGTAGGTATGGGTGAAGGAGCCAAGCCACCTACAAAACCCAAAAAGAGGTTTTTGGGAGGGTTGTGGATGTACACTTGGAAGCAGGGAGGAAAAGGCAGGCCTCCGATCTTTGCAGAATGCTCTGAATAAGGGATTGACTTGGTTTTGCAAAACGGTCATGCTTGAGTTATCAAATGTTCTTGCAAGAAATGGCTTGAAAGGCACCAGGCTGCACTGGGTTGGAACTTTCCCAGCTGTCAGCAATGATTTCACTGTAAACGAGCAGCCCCAGAGAAAAACAATTCCTCGGCAAGGCTGGGCACAGGCACCACTGGCAGTGCAAGGCACAGTATCTCTTGCTTGCTTGCAGCCTTTATGGCTGAGGGAGTAAGTGTGTCCTGTGGAGTTACATTTGCTTCTGCAAATTTACCTCCAGAAGTGAAGAAGGGCATGTTAATCAGCAACCACCTCTTGTATCAATCACCTTAAGACTACAAATCCTTCCTCTAAGCTTAGATGTCCCTCCAAATCTTTCTCAGGGAAAGAGTCTGATAGCTTAACCACAGTGAGTGCTGGTATGTTGTCATTATCAAGTGACCAAATAAATAGCAAAGGCATCCTCTGATGCTTTTACTGTCATACAGGAACATAGAATCATAGAATCACAGAATAACCAGGTCGGAAGAGACCTTCTGGATCATTGAGTCCAATGACTTATCAAACACTAAACCACGTCCCTCAGCACCTCGTCCACCCCTCCCTTAAACCCCTCCAGGTAAGGTGAATCAATCCCCTCCCTGGGCAGCCTCTGCCAGTGCCCAATGACCCTTTCTGTGAAAAACTTTTTCCTAATGTCCAGCCTAAATCTCAACTGGTGGAGCTTGAGGCTATTCCCTCTTGTCCTGTCCCCTGTCACTTGGGAGAAGAGCCCAGCTCCCTCCTCTCCACAACCTCCTTTCAGGGAGTTGCAGAGAGCAATGAGGTCTCCTCTCAGCCTCCTCTTCTCCAGGCTAAACACCCCCAGCTCTCTCAGCCGTTCCTCATAAGGCCTGTTCTCCAGCCCTTTCACATGTCCTCCAAGGGTCTGCCAAGTCCTGGAAAGCAAAAAACCCACCATGTTCTTGCTCCCATCTCACTTGCTTCTTTTATTTGACAAGATGTGAAAGCCTTACTGCCCTTATCAACTCCAAGTTTTTTGAGAGTTTTAGATTACTACCAGACCTATAAATTGTCCTGGTTGCTGAGGTGAAAAGAGCTCCTCCACAAAGCCAACTGGATCATCCCAAAGCACAGAATTGGAGACCAGACTCAAGGCTGTTCTGTAGGGCTATTAACTGCGCTTGTGCAGCTTGAGCAACTTCACATTTTGCTGGGTCAGGATTTAGGGAAGCAAATGGTAGCGTAACAGATGGCTACACAGAGCAAATAGTCACAGCTCTGTGGTATGGGTCCCTGTGTTTCAAGGATGGGCTTGGCTCATGCATGGAGATGAATCACCAGTCACCCTTCATCCTTGAAATTATTTTTTTTTTTTTGTAACATGCTTCTTGAAATAGTTTATTTTCAGTCCTTTAATGAGCAAGTCTTATGTCCAGAAGCTGTAATTCCTTCTCTGGTCTTGATCTGGCATGGGAAATGGCTCTTTCTAAGCCCCTTTTCTCTGGAAATTGTGCTCAAGCTCAGATCTTGCTCCACTCACATACAAACAAAACAGTCAGCATCACAAGTCAGCTCTACAAATTCTTGTGGCTGAAGATAAAATGGTATCATAGATGTTCTCCATCCTACACCTTGTGATCTTCACTTATATCCATCTGCTCAAAACTTTCTGTTAAGACACTAGGCCTGGCTCAAGCTACTATGGGGTATTTCTGCTTCTGAAATGGAAATTAAAAGACTGGCCCAGTCTCAAAGTGCAGATTTGAATTTCAGACTTCCTGAAGTTCAGGAGTATTACGACTTTGTTTTAATTCAGCCTGCGGTATTGTGGGACAGTTCTGCTTACTTGTTTGTTCTCAAAAACCTGTTACTAAGATAAAAACTTAGTCAAGCAGGCATTTGCGAAACTCTAGTGTTGAGTAGGTATTTTATACCCAAAGCTTTCCCTCTGGCATAACCATGTGATTTACGAGATCAGAGTTTTGTTGCTCAGGAATCTCTTCAGCTCCTTCAGAAAGTAGTGGCAGATGGAGGTGTTTGACTACTGGAAAAAGCACATTCTCTGACTGTAGGTGGAAAAACATTGCTCCTGTTTGACATCCACTAGCCATCCTAAACCTTCTCCACTCGGAATTTGAACTACTTGAGCAGTATTCTTTAAGGAGACAGATATAACATGTACGCATCGTGTTGAAGGAGCAATCTCTGCCTGAGAGCAAGCTCCATGATTGCAGCCTGGCCCACGTTACTGCTGGAGGAAAAAAGGGACCTGCTAGCCCCAGTGAGGCACTTACGGTATCACATGAAGATGGACCAGCAACCAGAGCAGAGGCTGGCAGTGTTCCAGACTTATGATTTATTGTGAATGCATTACAAGAACTGTTGCAAAATAAAGTCATTGTAACTACCTTCCTCCCCTTCTCCAGAAACAGGAAATCCTGGGTACCCTTTTGTGATAAAATAAGATGAGGCCTAGTCCACTCCTTTCACTGTTTCATAGCTAAGATGACACTACAAGACGGAGCCTGACAGATGCAACACTAACGGAGGCAGCAGCCCAGGGAAGCACAGCTTCTTTCACACAGAACTAGCTGCCTCGCAAACAACCAGGCCAGATTTTTGCATGCAGATGTGTGGGGTTTTCCAACCAGGCAGAAAAGTGGCTTTACTCAGCTGGTTAAATTTCCATAGCACAAACACGCTTCTCAAAAACCAGCCTCTTGAGGTTTGGTTTGAAGCACAGAGAGAAGAGGAAGTACAGAAAAGTGTGTGCTGCTGTTAGCTACTTGAAAAAAGACTTTGATCTCCAGAGCTGACAACGTAACACCTCAGAGATGCTGCACATTTCACAAAGCATTTTATTTGCCTTTTATATAACGTAAGGCACACAAGACATCAGTTGGGGGATAAATAGCAGATAGAAAGCAGCCATCTACTATTGCTTATTAAGAAAGGAGTTATTCCCTGCTCACAGTTCAAGAAATAAAGTCAAAAGATATAAAACTGATCACAAAGCAGCAACATCAAGTGACAGCCAGCACAGACCTAAATGCTCCAAACACCAGAGCATCTAAAAGATTGGACTGGAAAGATCTAAAAAAAAAAAGCAATAACATAAAAGCTCGAATCCCAGTGAAGCAGAAAACAATTTATGACCAGAGTCTGTGTGGCTTTAACCCTCTGAGGACTGAAAGCTATATAGAAAACTATATAAAAAAGAGGCTCAGCCCTGTGACTTCAGGTAGACCTTTTGTACCAGGTGAATCACAGGGGTATTCAGAAGCCAGGCTTCTATGGCAACTGTGGTCAAAGTCCATTAAATACAAGACAGAGTTAGTAAATTCTCTGTTAACACAGTCTCTTGACAACAACTGTGGCAGTACAAAAGAATTCTCACATAAATACTGATTAAAGCGTACAATAGTACACCCACCACTATGTAAATAGGGTCTCTTAACAGTCAGGCCTTTCTGCAGAAATACAAAGCCACCTTAATTTTTTTATTGAGACTTACATACCAGCTTTAGAGTCTCCTGTATTCAATGCAAACCGCTCAACAACAAGGAGTCTTGCAACTCTACATTTGTGTGCAATCCATGTGCATTTCTATGATTTCTGAGGCAGGCAGGCAGGCATGTGCAGGTGGGACTTTTAAGAAAGCCCTCAGTGACACCAGCAAGGACAGGAGGTTAGTGCTGAGCATCTGGGGAAAGCCTAGCCCTGCAAAATATGAACAACATCACTTGCAAAACACAAACACAGTTCACTATTTGCCTTTTAAGAACAACGTTTTGATGAAAAAAAAATGGCTGAATATCCTGCCCAGGGCTGTCAGAGGAGTTCTAGGAAAATGGAGGCTGAAGGGCTTTGTCTTGTCTTCCGGTGTTGAAATAATTGAGAGATTTCACAAATTCAGTGTTACATAGTTGAGAGAGAGAGAAAATGTCCCCACCTGTACAGCAACACGCTGCTCCAAAGCGATGGCAAAAAGCTGCAAAAAGCAGCAAGAGACCCTGTTTTTCCCTCAGGTCATACCTGGCAAAGCCAGCTCAAGACACTTCTTTGTGGGCTGTTGTCTTCATAAACACCTGAGAAGGCTTCCAGGCTTCCTTCTCATTCCAAGGGCACTTAGAAACACTGGGTACAGAGATCTCCTCCCAGACTGCTGATTCACAGAGAAAGGCTTTCCACACTGCTGATGTCCTTGATATAGTCACATAGGTGGGTCACACATCTGGTACCGCAACACGATGCTCTTGGAGCTGCAGCCACTGCCCGCTCTTTCCTTCAGGCCCAGAGACACATTGATTGCTTTTAACAACAGGACACATCCATAAAATCACAAACATCCAGCAGCCTTTGCAACTAAAGGAAGTAACGGGACACAGCTGAGCCATTTGCAGTCACTGTCTCAGACACTCTCCCTTCCTGGAGAGACTAAAGAGAAAGATCTGAAGTGGTTCTTTCATGGAGAGATGATATCCTAAACAAATGTTTTTTAAACCCAGAAACTGAACAGCAGCATTCTGCATAGGAATGGTTGACCCCACTTCCTCCCTAACTGCATCTAATTCCCCAAACTTACGCTTGTGAATGTGTTTACTACAACTGCCTGCAGCCTATCTGACCAATGAAGGAGGAATAAAATGCTCTGAAGTACTGAAATAGTCCCTGGGGAAGCAAGGAAGCATGGGACAAAATCCAACACTAGCGCTAGCTCATGATGTGTTTGGTAGCTGAATCTGGCTAGAGCCTCCGGGCTAGTGAGCATCAATGTGCACCAGGACTGAGATTTTAGCCTCCAGGCCCATCCTGCAGGAGGAGCTGGAAGAGAGAAACACTGAAGAACACACTGTGACATGCAGCCAGGAGCTGCAGACTGAAAGCTCTGAGCTAAATCAAACCACAGAAGCAAAGGTGAAGGATTACACTTGACTGTGAGAGCTCAGGAGTCAAACATTGCTGCAAGGTTACTTGAAGCAAGCATAGATTGTCACAGAGTTGGGACACCAGTGGAAGTTAAAGCTGCTGTTCTTCCTCTGGAAGGAATTAATCCATATTCATCCTGGAGATCAGAGAAGAGTGTGAAGCTCCCACCACAGCCAAGTTCTCATTTATTAAATCAGCTAGTAGATGAGAGGATAAGAAACCAGACGCTATTATAGCCAACAAAACAGTCCTTAATTATAGCAATGTTTTGTATTCAGCTGTATCCAAAGATACCAGGTGAGACTGCTATATGCAAATGGAAATAAGATGCACTATATACACAGCAAGCAAGCACACAGCACTTGGTTCACATGTCAAGCACCCAAATAAGAGAGATACTGTTCTCATTTTGCAAATGGGATAACAATCAGCTAAATTTCTAGAGTTCTTTTGAGCAGCTACTCAAAAGTCATGTTTAAAACCCAAGACAAAGATAGGAATCCAGCCTGTATCATCTTTATGCCAGTCAAATGCCTTAAACTAATTTTTTCCAGTCTGTAGGAAACTGCATTCCCTCAGCAACCATCAATAACAGCAAAGAGGATGGGCCACAGCTTTAGGAAAGTGATCCACAAGCAGGTGGTATTTAAAGAAAGATGATACAAGCAAGGTCCAGCACTTGGCACAGAATCCCTTCTCCGTCCCTCTTCCTTTTGAGTGCCAAGTTGCATAGCTGCAGAGTGGAAAGACAAATACAACCCTCCTGCTTCTAAAATCTCCTCTAGAAAACTAAAACAATCCTCCAGGTCTGTTCAAAACTTGTGGAAGACCACAAATATTCAACCATTTTCTGCACTCACTGCAAATCAGGAAGCCTCAGTGTTGTGCTCATCACTGAAGAGCTCTTGTCTGCACTGACCCTTGTCTTTATCAGCTCCTGAACCAAACTACGTGGAAGAAGAGGGGAAGTGCATTCCCCTCCTACTTGAGTATTTAAGGCATGGCACACCCATGGTACACCCAACAGCCCATAAAGCCAGAACGCCTCAATCTTTGCCTTAATCAGCCTTAATAACAAGCAATGGCAATGTGAGATCAAAGAATGAATGTCTTTAGTACAGTCCCAATATTCTTACATCTGGGAAAAGTTGTGAATTGAAAATGGTACCAATTTCTAACTATACTCTTGCACAAATCCATGAGATTGAGATTCTTATCTGGTTGAACAGAGCCAGACCCCGGCTCCTAGCTAGAAGCCACCCCTCCTGCCAAAGGTCCACACCACGGATTATTTTCAGAGACCATTCCCTTGTTTAACACAGCTTGGGCAAAGGCATCTCCCATCTAAAAGATAAACACATCTAACAGCTGTCTAGTGCTTAGCTATGAGCAAACATTTGACATGTTATATGGCTGCGCGTTCTTCTCTGCTTGGCAGGACAAGCTACACAGGTTTGCACTGGAACAGAAATCCATGTTTTCATAAGCATTATAAGCCACAGAGCATATACGCATATAGAGATCAGAGGAATATGCGTCATCACCATTACTTGCTTGATGTTAAAGAAAATAGCACCTTGAGGACTAATGTGAAATTAGAGAGGCTGGGGTGCAAGAGTGAATCACGATGTCCTGAGTTGGAAGGGACCCACAAGGATTATTGAGTCCAACTCCTGTCCCTGCATAAGACAACCTCAATATTCACACCATGAGTCTGAGGACATTGTCCCAATGCTTCTTGGATATTGTCAGCCTTGGTATCATAACTGCTTCCCTGGGAGCTGCTCCAGTGCTCTATCACCCTCTTGGTGAAGAGCCTTTTCCTAAAATCCAATCAAACCCCACTCTGGCACATCTTCTAGCCATTCCCTCTGCATTCCTCCTTCTTGCAGCAAGTAGAGAATCAGGCCTTCACCTTGGACATTTACACCACTTCTTCATACAGAAATGTTTAAACAAACCAATAGCACAAAGATAGTTTGGGAAAAGAAATACTAGAAACCCTGTAACCTGATGAAACCTTGTACCTAACTGCAAATCTGAAAGTTTCTTGTTTTCCAGCAAGTGAATGAAGCCAATTGGATGAACAGGAACAGTGTGACGAGCATGAATGGTTGTACACACACACCAACAAGCAGTGAGGTCTGGGAGCACCAGGCAGAAATCTGAGACCAAAGGGCTGGGGATTTTGGGAAAAATGGAGCACCTCTCTCTCAAGTTTTGTTAACCCCAAAACTCTAAACGTCTGTCTACAAGAATGCACTGTCTTGTCTGAATAGCACGTTTCTTGTGAAAAGGAGTCCTGTTGAAGTCATTACTTTGACGTCTTGAGCCAACATGCTGGGAATGCGGTTCTCGAATCATCTTGGTGTTTCAAAGCCATGGCTCTTCTGCACAGAATAGATAAAGATGGGAAGATGATGGCAGCGCATAAAATTGTGAGTGCCCTGGAGAAAGCAAAAAGGGAACAGCTCTGTGCACTGCTGAGAACACATCACTGAAGGTATCAAGTCACCCAGCAGCAAGTTTAGAACAAATAAAAGGTTTTTCACATACCTTTCTTAAAGGCGCTCACTGCCTCAGGAAAGTATGACCACCAAAGGAACAGACCAGTTCAGAGAAAAACGGGACAAAGACTCCACAGACAGCAGTATCTACTGAGCATGAAGCAATGGGTACAGCACAAGGAGGCCACCTAACTTGAGCTTGTAAGAATACAACTGTTTCTGCAGCTGTGATTGGAATTGAACAAAGAGCACATCTTAAGAACAGAACAAACCCAAATTCCTTCAGGGGAGCCACATGTGACTTCAGAACCAATGTAAGTAGCTCCTGTTGCATTTACAGCATCGAGTGTGTGGCTGTTCCCACTGGCTCATACAGGATAAAGGTGGCAGGATTACATTTAATGGAACAATAAATGCTGAAGAAAGCAAAAGGCATCAGGTGGCCACCAGCTTCTCTACAAACCACTTCTCTTCAAACTCTTCTGCTACAAACCATTACACTGCCGGTCTTCACTTTGCAGTCTTTGCAGGACAGCAAGCCAAAGCCAGGAATCCCTTCAAATCCTTTTGCTCCCAAACATAGTTAATAATTGAGCTCTGGATGAAAAAGATGGTCTAGATCCCTGGCTCAGTCACTGTACACGAGAAGACAGCTATTTAGTCTACGGTAATGTTTTCCCAAGTTCCTTGGAGATTTGGGATTGCAAATTCAACTCCAACCTTCAAAACCTTTTACCCACAGCTACACGAAATCCTCGGAGAACAAGTATACAAGCCCTTGCAAAGTAAATAGAGATGTTGCATCACCACCCTTGCATAACTCGCACAATTGCAACTCTTTGGCTTGGTCCACATAGCCATGTGTAATCCAAGCTCTACCTTCTCACAGGTCTTTAAGCATCCCACCATTCCACAACAGCTATGTTCTGCTTTCAGGGGATTTATCCTTGACAACTGGATGCTGCGGCAAGGAGCTTTTCCTCTTTGTTCTGCTGAGAAAGAAGAAAGGAAGCATGAGACTCAGAATACAGAGAACGTGAAGGAGGAAGTATGTGACAGAAGGTTTGCCTGCTTAGGCACAGGACAAAATTTCTCATCGTGTGCTCGTTTCTCCCATTACCTTCGCTGTGTGGGAATGATGCCAGGGCTGAGTGCTTTGGAAATCCCATCATGAATGCTTCCTTCATTTAAATGTTTTAATAGTGTTTACATCTCTGATGAAGACTTACTCACTGCAGCCAAAAAAGCCCCCACCAGCACTCTTTGAAGGAGAAAATGAAATGCTTCATTAATTCAAGAATTGTTGAGATTGCAAATCAGGAACAGAACATGCAGGTCTAGAGGCAAGACTGCTAATAATTCATGAGCAAAATGCTATGTTTATGCAACACTAAGGATGAGATTTTAATTGCTTATTACTCTAATTGGTTTCATTCAGTTGTTATGGCAACTTTCTCCTTTTGGTATATGCATTACACAGACTCTTTGAGGCACAAGCCATAAAGCAAGGCTGGGTAACATCAGTTGTATCACTAGATAAAGAACACTAATTATCTGCTCAAATGGTACAGAGTGGACAGGGACCAGAGCCAGAGCTGTGTAACACCTTCTAGTCTAATGCTTTATTATTACATGCTAATAAACTCTACAGTTTCTCTCAGCTGATGACTTACACACCTATCTCTGTTCTGTTTACACTATTTTGCACTCTGCTTGAGCAAAACCAGTGGCCATTTTGCATTAAGTTTTTGGGAAGCTGACTAGACATTGTTCAGAAACAGAGATGAATTTTCCCTTGTTAAAGGCCCTTTGCAATGAATTATTGAACTTGGAACAACAGAAACTGATTTCTGGCCCTGCTCCAGTATCCACATTCACACTTCCCTGAGCTCCAGAGCTCTGAGAGCTAATTGGTATCACAAGAATAAGGGATTCTACTATTAATCCATCCCCTCCACAAGCAAGTAAAGAAATGGTATGAGATTATGAGGCAGTGCTGCTGTGTTTTACATCAGCTCTTTCCTTCACAGCGTAGTTCAGCTTTTCCTGCTACAGTCAAGTACTGAGCCTGCTTTAAGCACTGACCAGGAAAAGCACATTATTTATTCCACCAGAAAAAATGGGGAGCTGTTAAAGACTAGAGTCTGAACACTGTGATTGATTTACACTGAAAGATTGTATTGCTCCATGTCACTTGTTATGGAATCAAGTGATGAAGAAGTCAAGTTTCCTGCTTAAAAGGCCATTATCATTAATTAATTATGACAATTCCCAAGGAACAAAAACGGTTCCAGTACTGGTTCCTGCAGCCTGGCTCAGCCACACAGGAGAGCAAGCAGGCAGCATGACAACACCTCAAGATCTTCTCAGAAACCTGGGCTCGTCTACACCCACATGAACCTTTGGCTCTACACTATATATATGTTAAGCAACATGCTGTCTCACAGAGGCACGGGAAGCAGCATCCCAGAGCTCATACGGAATCCATACAGCTGGGAGCTGCCTCCCCACAGAAACACTCCCCTGCAGCCTCCTCAGCCCCCAATCACATATTTATATTCCTCAGACTGCAAGTGTTTAAAGTTTCACCTCAAGAAAGCCCCAAAGAGCATTTGAAAAGCATGCACACCTCTGCTATTAAAAACAAGCCAACCACCACAATCCCCATTATTTCAACAAAGCCTCCTCAGAGGAATACAGAGCTATCCAACCCAGCAAAATCAAAGTTGAGCCTAAATTATCAAACCACATTAGTGAACCTGACAATGCTCTTGCAGTCGAGTTTCTTTTCATGTCAGGGTGAACTTGAAAGAGGGTGAATGGTACTTCTCAAGCTTTATTAAACAGACTCATCTCACAAGCTGTTAGTAAACCCTGGAATGTTGCCCGTGGCTTCCGACCTCCGCAGGAGCCCACCCACGCGGCACAAGCGTTATCTGCGGTCTCCTGAGTGAGGCAGTCGATGCACTGAAGCAATCCAAGCAAACGCCTTTGAAGTACGCGCAGAACATCTTTGCTGCAGTAGCTGTTCAAAGCTGTCACAGACAGCAAGGCAGCCATCGCTCTTAAAACATTGCAGTGCCCATTTCCCCAAGGAACTGATTGTCAGTGCATGTGAGTTAACAGACAGAAGGGAATTTCACACAGAACTCAATGTCAAGTGTCCATCCCTCATCTGTTGTATGTGGGAAATAAAAAGGTTTCTAGTGCATTCCTCTATTTTAAATGTAGCTATGAAGGCCATAAAGAAAAAGCTGAGCATTACTACACTCTGAATTGTTTTTAACAGTAGTAGTGGCTCTATTCTTCCCACTGGTGCTCCCAGCCAATGAGTGACAGCACTCATTGTCAGCCCCACAGCTCCCTATTCATTCCCAGACCTAGCCCCAATGCCAGAACGTGCGAGGCAGGATTTTCTGTTCATTGCAGCAGCAGCCAAAGCTGGAGAGCAGACTGGTCTGGCAGACCAGCACCTTTGAGAGCACCTTTACACTCATTCCATCTCTCAGAAGAAAAAGCACAAGGAGTTCTACAAGATGCAATTAGTCAATCACAATGCTAACTGCCATCTCAACAGGTAGCAAACCATTTACATCTCCTTATTCCTTAGTTTTTACAACATAGGGAACATCTGGGAATAATATGGCAAGACGGGCAGGATGAGACAAAAAGGAAATAAACCAAGTTTGCCTTTGATGAGTTACTGTATGTATTTTGGAACGGCAAGATGCAAACACATCCAGAGACAGGGTTCCCCTCGGTAGACCCGGAACAGCAGCAACCACAAATCTAGCAAAACCATGAACTTAACCACCAGCTGGATCTCCCACATGCCAAATGCACGGATGCACCATTCACATCACTCATCCCATCACGACAGAGCCTGTTGCAGCTGGTTAAGCAGAGGAAACCTCACACCAGCTACTTAAAGTGACAGGAGCAAAGCTGAAGAGGTTCCCATCCAGTAGCAAGCTGAAATCTTCCTCTGCAAATAGCTCACCAGGACTTCTGGAGAAGATGGAACCATACACGCTATACAACAAAGAAATACAAGCCAAAAGCTTTAAGTGACCAACCATAACTCACACCAGTTAACAAATACAGCACTGGGTTTATTTTTGTTCTCAACCAAAACAAGAGTCAGTAGGTTCGTTACCTGTAACCGAAGTAACTCTATTTTGAGGTGAGCTTCCAGGCGCAGACTGGCAATAAGAAGTCATCGGGTGTACAGTATTTATATCATACAGAGTACACAATAAGTTACTATCTACATGCAACATACCTACAAAAAGTTACATAGAACGTAAAAAAATACAGTATTTTCTGCTCATTTTGCGTTTTAAATTTTTTTCTGTACATTTTTTTTCATTTACATTTTTATATACATTTTTTGTAAACTTTTTGTATTTTTATAAAACTAAAAATCACAGAACAGTTACGAACTCACGGCACCGCTCTCTTACCATTCTAAAGCAAGGCTTGCACCTACGAAACGGCTTTCAGCTTGTTTGCTCCTTCATTTCTACTTTGGCACCAACACACTTCACACCATTATTCTGAGCTAATCATAGTCCGCTTGCTACCTAGCCATGTTCTCGATACAGAGAAACACGATCGTACTTCAGTTTGTGCTTTGAAAAGTTCAAAAAACCATCACATTAACTACTTCATCAACATCACATTTACCTGATATTACTGCATAATATCAACTTTTTTCCTGTACTAACTGCTTTACATAAGCATGCAAACAAGTCTGATTATGACTCAATCAATAACATGAGTATACTGGAAAAAACAACTACAAGGGTTAAATATTAAAAGGAACGTAGACTTTTTGAGATTTACCATGTTAATAAGTCTAAGCTAATAGCATGGATTGACACATTAACGGTTAAGATTTTAAACACACTGAAGTACACGATATGAATTTCAGTGTAAAAATGGTATTAAAGAAAAGATGAAGTTACTCCCTGCCAGATGCTTCGTACTATCATTTAGTGAAAACTAGTATTAACTAGAAACCTCCTCCCCCACCATGCATACTCCCACGTTCCTGAAGTTTATAAAAAACAAGCTTTAAGAAAAGAAAATCTACTTGGAGTACACAACTCAAGATCCTGCTGCGGAGGAGCACAGCACGTGAGGTGTTAAAGCAGTTTCGGTATTTGGCCCATTAGACAGCAAATCACTTCAGCCTGGTTCTACGTCTACAAAACCTACTCTGCCAGTGCAATCTAAACCCAGAATAAAGGGTAGAGGTGCCCTCATGAGGGCTCTAGTCCTATCTCCTGCTCAAAGCAGAGTGAACACTGAATTCAAACCAAGCCTGGGGTTTTGCCATGTTGAACCCCAAGAAGTTCTCAGGACAAAGAGTTCACAACTCCTCTCGGTCTGCTCCCATGTTGGACTGTCCCATGGAGCAAGCTTCTTCCAGTAACTGAGAATATCACATGTCCATATCATGGAAACCTCTCATTTTCGCTCCATGCTCCTCACTCAAGATTATGAGACCATCTCCTCAGCAACCTCCTTAGATACCAAAAGGCTGTTCTTCAATCCCCTTTTCCCCTCCAAGGCTACTCTGTCAGACTAAGCTCATTTCAGCCTCTCCTCACAGGTCGTACGCCCCAGAGCACTGAACCACCCTGGCATCTTCCTGTTGGACTTGCACAAGTTGACGAACATCTCGAGCCCAAACTGGACACTGCTCCAAATGAGAATGAATGCCAAGTAAAGGGAGGAAAACACCTCCTTCCCCTATCTATTGGCTGAGCTCCTGTGAACACAGACCGGGATATGCTGCCAGCTTTCACTGTTGCTGCATTTAGCTGCTAACCGTTTTGGACCACCAGGTACAGTACTGCATTCACATTTGTAGCTAGGAGAACTATATGTGAACTTTTCCTGAACTGGGCACCTGAACAGTTTTTTTCTTCCTTAAAATTACAACAGCCAGAAAGAAAAACCAAGGCAGGCATTCAAAGCATCGATGTACCACAGCAATTCTTGCCTTAATACAGTTTACAGATTACCACTTCATTTATTATTGCCAAAAGACTTAACGGTGCATTAAAAATCTCAGCCTAATACAATCAACACTTGATGCTAAGACTGACAGCTAAGAGCTTGCCATTTTGTTTCAGGTTTGATTTCAAAGAAGAAGGTGCCTTCCAGATGACTTGGAGGAGAACTGCTAAGGCTTTCTTCTCCACTGCTCATATCTTCACAGGAGTCTTCGCTAGAAGGAACAGCAGGAAAGGTAATTTAAGGGGTTGTGCTTTTGTTCAAAAGTGGCAAAGTACTCCTCAGTCCTGTGCTTTCCAGCAAGCTGTTCTGCTCCTAGCGTAACATCCCCAGATTTAAACACTCCTCAGCACTTAAATCATATCAAGGTGCAACTTCCATTCTCCTATTGCCATGCCAAAAATCTCCAGTTAACCAAGAAGCCAGTGTTCAAGATACCAAATGAAATTACTTAAAAAGACTTAAATGATTTGTAAGCCTCTCTGCCTTAAAAAAAATAAAGTAACACCACCTCCCCCACCCTGCAAAGCACTTGCACTTTTCGTATACCACAAAGACAGTTACGCATTTTTCCTCTTCTGTTTAAGATATATCTGAAGTCCACCAGTATTTTCAAAGCTAACGGATTTTTTTCCTAGTACTGAATAAGCCTAATTATACAGACATACCATTAGCACTTCCCGAAAATGAGAATTCCCAAATTATCCACCAGGTATAAGTTTTACTCACCTCTCGCTTTCATTGAAACATCCCCCCTCTGGTATTGTCGGGAGCTCAGGAACACTGTAGTAACTGTTCTGTAGATTCTGGGCTGTACGTCTTGAAACAATCCAAACTAGTTTTTTATGATCAGGCTTGCAACATTCAGGAGAAGAATAATCTGCGAGGCATTTTGAGACCAGTTCCCTCCAGTAAAGCAGGTCACTATCACTTATCTGAAGAGTGGAAAAAAGAACCTACTTAGTCTGTTTCACACAGGCTCTAAAGATAAACTCTCCCTCCATTTTACTTCCTCTGAAAAGGCTTGAAAAAAATATCTGTCAAGATGTAACTGAGTCACAACTGATACCTTCAAAGATGGGGAGCTTTTGAAGGTGAACCTTCTAGAAATACTTGCATTGAAGTCAGAGTTAAGTTTGCCTGCCTTTGCTGTTAACATCACTGCTTCCAAATGAAAAATGAAACCACAGTTATTCTACTATAAAAGGAACAATGTCATATTTTAAGGAACTCCTTCCAGCTCTCAAGATAGTGGGTTAGTTCAACTTGACTGGAGGAGTGGAAAGTTTGGTTTAGACCATTAGCTGATAGAGTAGGCAGCTAGAAGCTGTAAATCCTATGGTATTCACTCAGGCAAAATAAGACAACAAGTCTAGAAGTTGCTGCAGTCCTTCAAACCAAAGGGAGGTTTCTCTAGAACATCCAGCTAGAACTGCACACAGTTCAAACAGCGTTAGTTACAAGAACTGTGGATGGATGCTTAAAGACATGGTTCCTTGCTTCCTTCAGCTGATGCAAAAGCAACCCATGGAAAACACTGACCTTCGAATGCTTTTGAACACGCAGAAGGATCTCAAACAGCTCAACAGATTTCAACGTCTGAACCTCCAGAGTGAGAAGGCACAAGGCCAAGACAGATGGCTATAAGGACAAAAACCATCGCTCAACATGACATGAATCAAAGCTCACTCAAAATAAAAATCAAAGAGAGCTACTTCTACTTACTTTTGCTTTAGAAAAGACTAAACGACAGTTGCAAGCTTTTAGCTGCGCTTCCAATTTGTCGAGATTCAATACTTCTTTCCTGTAAGGCACCAAAGAGAAGAAGCATTTAAATCAACGAGGATTCGCTTGTCGAAGTAAAAATGAAGAAGCTGCCTCTTCCACAGCTAATCTCATAATCATTTCAGAGGCAACTATAGAGAAAAATAACTTAGTAAACAAAGATCATCCCCAACGTACAACTCACCTTTCTGAGGTATGACAGAGTACAATAGCATGGTACAAGTGCAAGAAGGTTAAGGCAGTAGTAGCGTTAAATTCAAAGTGCAACTTCTCTGAAATTATCTTTTCCATCCGTTTCAGGTCGGACACAGTGCATTTACATTGGCTGATCCGGATGATCTCGTGAGCAGAGGGAATATTGCATTCTTCTTCGACGACTCGGGCAGCCAGTTGGAAACAACAAACTCCGATGCAAGACAAATGCTTTGGTTTCACCTTAAAAATAAGAGAAAGCACTATGAATACCTGCCCCCATCATACACTGGGCTTATCAAACAGCAGCACTGACAGTTCATCCAGCTAGGTGAGCTTATCTGGATATTCACAGTTCAACAGAAGATTTATTTATCTCTACCAGACCAGTCAGCTCATACACCTCATCTATTCAGCTTAATCACTTGAGTTTCAGCAGAGCCAATAAAGCCATATCAATTTGCCATCAGGGCAAGCAAAGCTCAACAGCTGAGAGTCCTTCTATTGTTCCACCCTGCTACACAACAAATAAATGGCAGGGAGAGCTGCAATACCCCACTTCTCCAAGTGGCAGTGCTCACTCACCCTCACTTAAAGCCTGCACAGATCCAGCCTAAGCCTGTTCTAGGCAGTCCTACCCCTCCACTTGTTCCCACCTATTCTCTCCCTCTCGCAATGTTTTGTGCAACCTCAAGGACAGACCAGAAAGCTGATGCAACTTCTAGTTTCTCTGCCAACTTAATAGCAGTGAACTGCTTTAGGTACAGCCTGCCTGCCGTGAAGTAGTACAAAAACATCTGGGAAATGGATGATAATTTGGTATTAGCTATAGTTCTAAGATAAACTTTGACTCCATACCTAGAAATGGTCTGTAACACTGTTTTACTCCTTTTGGTTATTTAGTGTATATAGTGGAGGCTACAGACTTTTTAGAGGAAAAAAACCACGCTGCTACTTGCCTTTAAAGGTAAAGAAAGGCCATAGTATAAAACTGTTAATAAACCACATGGATATAAGCTCATCCTCCATGCAAGAATTGTACTCAAGTTCAAATTTACAAAGGACTTCAGAAATTATGCGAGCATAGAATAACAAACTAGCCACAATCATCTACTAGATCTCAACCTTGCCCTTTAAGTCAGACAAGAAGTTTTGCAGGAAGCTCATTTATCGCTAGCCGAGAGCAGGTCCTCTTCCCCAGAATACCTTCATAAGAGCCAGGAATCGGTCCAGGATGTTAACAGCCAAAACGAACGTTTCGGTTGTGAACCCGAAAAAGTTGGTCAGACTCCAAAGATCTTCCACCTTGGCATTCCTTTGTCTCGGACACAGAGTATTTTCATTCTATGGTAAGAAAAGGAAAGTCAGAATTACTCAGTGATTGTGACCACCTCACTCCCTAATTCACCTTTTACTTAGATCAAATGAAAATAATTATTTTCTGCAAATATTATATTTCTCTTCACTTAAAAAAATAATTTAGATACTTGAGATTCAAAACCACCCAAGGTACCCGGATTACAGCCTGGTCCCCAGTCTCCCTAGTGCAATACCCAGCACAACCACATTTCCCCAAGTACATGTACGCACTTGTTGTTTTAAGACAATAGTGACCAAGCTCATGCACTCACAGGGACTCCCGACTTCAGGGAAACAGAGATGACAAAACTCAGCTTATCCTACCCTGCCTGCATGTCAGCCTTTTAAGGACAAAAAGCTCTGCTTACAAAACAAGCGGACTGATTCCTGAGACTTTCAACGTTAAGTCTCCTTCCAAAAGGCTCACAAACATTCAAAGGAGTAAGAGTTGATTAATATGGAAGTGTTTACGCTTGGGTTTTTAGCTTGCTGTTAAGCACCGAGTGTTCCTAGATTCATTTCTTTAGACCTTGCTAATGAAAAGCTGGTCACTTCCTCACTTCATAGAACGGTTTGGGTTGGAAGCCCAACGAGTTCCAGCCCCTAACATGGTATGGGAGATCTCCCACTGGATCCAACCTGGCC
>WAAB01009270.1:0-17760 GCA_013389865.1 Piaya cayana
TTTTTTTTCCCCTCTACAGAAAAACCTGCCGAGGTTACCAAACAACTGGAGGATAAAACATCTGAAGCCGGGCAGGATGTTAGCCTGAGCTGTGAGTTGTCAAAATCTGATGTCAACATCAGGTGGTACAAGGATGGCAAAGGAATCCGAAAAAGCCAGAAATATGACATCCGTCAAGAAGGAACACGGGCCGTTCTGATCATCCGCAACTCCACAGTCAAGGACAGTGGGGAGTACACTTGTGAGACAGAGGACTTTAAAACAAAAGCCAAGGTCACAGTGCAAGGTTGGTTGAAATGTTCATAGGAGGTGGCGGGTAGAAGAGTTAAGGTGAATAAACCCACGGGAGAAGTTTTTATCTTCTATCTCCCTAAGAAGAAAAAAATTTAGTTTTCAAGAAGCGTCACAGATTAAATTCTTTTTTAAAAATCCTGAAAAACCATTTTGTAGGTCCTGAAGAATCTTACGTCCTGTGTAATGAACAAATCAAAATTGTCAGTTTGAATTATTTTTTTTAATACGGATGATCAAAGCTGTGCGCTGTCTGGTAGATAAGATCTCACCAGTACCAGTAAAATGACATTAAATTTTATAGAAGATAGCTGGAAATATTTTATCTTGTACCTTCTGTGACATGTGATGTACCTGGTGATCTTATATCCTTCCCATCTCTATATTCTATGATTCTGCAAGTGAGGATAGAGGGGGATTCAAGAGGGCTCTGTACTCACAGGACTTGTTTGAGTAACAAATCTGTCTCTCTCTGTTATTTTTTTTTTCCTTCCAGAAAAACCTAATTATTTTGTCAAGGAACTTTCGGATCTAAAGGCTGACGAAAGCGGAACTGCAGTTTTCTCGTGCGAGAGCGAGAAACCCGCATCCTCTGTGGTCTGGAGGAAAGGCATAGCTGAACTCAGGGCTGGCAGGAAATACGAGATCGCGCAGAAAGGACAAGTCCTGCAGCTGACCATAAATAAACTGGAGAAAAGTGACAGTGACACTTACAGCTGTGACATCGGTGATGCCCAGTCCAGAGCCAAGTTAGTCGTGCAAGGTATGAATGAGATGGATATGGTTAGAAATCCTCTTTCCCCACCAGGTTGCTTTACAATGCAGAGGTAGATCTATTTCTCAGCAAATATGTAGCAGATCTACCAATTTCTTTCTGAGTCCTGATGTATGTAAACTGTGTAGGGCTTGTGGACAAAAGCCTAGCAACGTGAGGCTGGACACGCAGAGCAATTTATTGATTTGAAGAAGATAACATCCGGAGTACTTTGGGTGTGATTTAAAACCCCAAATACTGATGTGAGGAGAGGCTGGTGCTCCTGTGTGAACATGTGGTGAATAAGATTCAGAGTGCCTGCTATGAGAAGAGGGGAAAATTATTTTGCCTCCAGTCTTTTTTAACATGGTCCTTGATGCCTCTTTTCAGTAGTGGTTTCTACGAGGTCACGGATGAGTGAGCGGTCCAGGTACCTTTAAGAACTTAATGTCCCTCTGCATCTCAGAGGTGAATGGTAGAATCCAGTCTTCAGATGAAGAGTACAACCCAAGCAGCTTTTGTTGGATGCCACAGGCAGTAAATAAGCTGTGACGGCCAATTCTAACAGCAGGGCAGTGTTCAAGGGGAAGGAGTTAAGTCTGGTTGTTCCCACTTCTCACAGTTCCCTCACTAGGGTCCCAGCTGGGAAGAACCTTTGAGCTGAAATTTATGAAATTATGAGGATAACAGGAGGTACAATTCATAGAACAGTCACACAGAGATGCAGCGGCAGTACCCACTAATTAATAATTATATCTAGTTATTACAGATTAAATGATAAAGCCAGGCTCCTCCTCTGGTCATCCGCTAGAGCACCACTAAAAAGCAAAGAAGTGTGCTTAACCTCCATGAAGGCCTCAGAATTTGAGCTACCTTAATTCACTCTGAGGTTTCTAACACTAGTTTTTCTGAGTGAAAAAAATACTTCGTCATAACACTCAAGATAAAAGGAAAAAATCTCCTGTACTGGTTTAGTGAGTTGGAGAGACACCAGATATATCTTTGAATAGCACGATAATTTATTGATTGAGTGATTTATATTTGTCTCTATCTATACAGACAGGTTTTAAGGGCTGTGGTTTAGTTTCTTCTTACTAAAACCTCAGTCAGACTCTCTTCACTTTTCACTGTGTTTATGGTTGCACTAAGCTCGAAGAAGGCAAGTCCCGTCCCACAGAAAGTAGGTTATATGTGCTCTAGAAAAGCAGAGGGGTTATCATGGGATAGATCATCTACTTTATAAAGACTAGAGCCCAATAATGCTGTCAGAGCCGCATCCTCCCAACCTGTCCACGTAATATCATTAGGAAAAAAAACTTCCTAACACTGAATTTGCATTGTATTGGCTACTTGTTCTGCTATGTGTGTTCTAGTGCTTTGAAATTGTCTTCATCCTATTTTTCTTTGTGTCCTGTACATATTATCTTTCTGTCACTGGTTTCTGTGTTCAAAACCAAGGGAATTGTGCTTTACTTTTCTGCATCAGGAACGTGTTTCTTTCTTGAAATACTCTCTTGGGAAATCTTCGAGTTTTTCGTATCGATTTTCATGCTAGAAACTGAAGATTCCAGTAATCGATGTGTCTATGTTCCTTTCAGGCCAGAAAGTGCTAATAACAGAAGACCTGGAAGATGTCACTGTGTTAGAAGGAGAATCTGCCATGTTCAAATGCAGAATCTCTCCCATAGACTATAGCAAAGTGCAGTGGTTTTTGGATAAAACCCCCCTCCATACCAATGAGCTTAATGACATCCAGTCTCAGCCTGGCGGATATCATTTGCTAACACTGAAAAAACTCTCCCTGAAGGACTCGGGGGTCGTTACATTTGAAGCTGGTGATAAGAAAACATCTGCCAGTTTGGTTGTCAAAGGTAAATCAATCATAAAAACTGCAGGAGAAGTTAAAAAAAGGGGCAGAAATAAGAATGGGTTAATGTGGGTAGGTTGAAAAAAAAAAGAATAAAAATGCTACAAGTCTGGCCCTATCATGTGTATCTCTGTATATACTCAAGAACAGCATTTTATATATAATGAAACTAGTGCTGGGGCAGGAACAATTTGCAGTTCTGGACAACTCCTGATGTGTTTATTGTATCTTAGGTGGGAATGTTATGCTGTAGTGATGGTGCATTGAATGCCTTGTCCAGTTTCCCTTGAGCTGAGCTGATAGGGTAAAGACAAACAAGGACTAACTAATTAGTTGAAAGGAAAAAGAAGTGTAATCAATACGTTTTTAATTTAGTTTTCATTGATCGAAAGGCAGCATTACGTGTATTCCTTGCTATTCTTTGTCTACAAGGAGTTGCTTTCTCTAGAAGTCAAGCTGAGTTCAAACCGCAATGTTAATCTGCTTCTATAGCGAGGGGAAAATGAGTGCCAGGCAGCCCAAGACTGCAGGATTGGAGAGGTGTTTTCTTACTAGGAACATAAATATTTCTCATTACCCAGAGGTGTAAACCACATTCCACTGCTTCAGTCCATCTTTTCATGCTTTTCAGAATTCCCATGTTTCTTGCAAAGAATTTTTCTTTTTTCAAAATCTGAAAATTTGCCCAGTGTTGCCCTGCTGCAGAAATCAAAGAGATTTTTCTGAAGGCGAATGAAAGGTGATTTTTGCAAGAGGCTGATTCCTTTTAGTAACACTAATATGCGATACTATACTATCAAGAACAAATTTTGGTCTCCTGATTGGATTTTTATGGATTAAAAAGCATTAATCTAGGATATATAAGATCTACCTTGGACAGTTTAGCTAGTTGTGTCAGGCTGAGGCTACTTCTACAAGCTGTGAAGACAGACAAGCACTTCCAAAGAGCAGCTCATCTTCTCTGTGCTAATGATCCATTTTGGAAGTGAGTAGCTGGTCTCTGAAGGTCTCTATCATCTCCCAGCAGTTATAGAGACACCCTCCTTGCTCAGTCTGAGCTAGCCCAGTGGTGTTTAGTCGATTCAGCTGATGAGATGGGACCTGCTTTAGGTGACCGGCTTTGAGTAATCTGTATTGCACCTCACTTTGTGCAGAAGTGGCACCTCCACGTTCAGTTAGAGGCTTCAAACTAATCAGCTTATATGGAAAAGGGCTTAGGAAAATAGTGTCTCCATCTTGTTTGAATTTTGCAAGGTGTGAGAGGTTTATGTTCAACAGGCACATTTTCTTCTTGGTTTCTCCCAGACCCTATTAGGCATTTACAAAGCACCATTTTATGGTGTGGCTGATGTCTCCCTGAGGGCTTTATAACAATCAAAACCAAATTATTTGTACTAACCTTGACCCGTAATTTTGATACAAGTAATCTTGGATGGAAATCTCACAGATTACTTGTGACCTGAAAGATCTGCACCTCTTCTGAAACATCTCAGACGCTTTTTATGTGATTCTAGAGAAGCCCTGCGTCTTCACAAAGGAGCTGGTTGATACTGCAGTCTCTGAGGGAGAGGATGTGATCCTTCACTGTGAAACCTCCAAACCAGACAGCCCTGTAAAGTGGTGCAAAGATGGGAAGAGCCTTAGGAATTCTTCAAAGTATGACATCAGCCGCTCTGGATGTGAAGCCAAGCTTATCATTCACAGGGCAGAAGAAAGAGACAGTGGCAGATATGAGTGTGAGGCTGGAGCAGCTAAAAGTAGTGCGGTTATTACTGTCAAGGGTAAGAACGTTTGAAGCAATGGTTTGGGTCCTAACTTGTTATCTAACACCTAGGTCAGAATAATAAATTGAAATGATAGAAATATATACTGAAAGGGAACCTCATGTCTTTGCGCCACGGTTCAGGAGAGGTTCTCATCAAGTCATCTGGGACAGCACCTAGAGAGGTGACAGAGTGTGAAACAGGGAAATTCTTCATCTCACCTTGGTTTAGGTTTGTGAAAGTTAGATGCCGAAGCTCTCCAGGGCAGAGAGCAATGGGTCAGTAGACAGCAGTGGGTATCACTGGATGAGGTCCACCCAGATTAAGAGATAATCCAGAGAAAATGATGAATCACGCGCTGAAGCTGTCTCCACTGATGGGTCTCTCCAAGGAGGGAGCTCATACACCCACATTTTTGTGGGTGATGCTTTAGACAGCCAAATTGTTTGGGACTAGTGCATCCAAAGTGATTATTCCAGAGATCAGGCAGGAGGTGCTGAGGGGTTGTTGTTTGAGCTGGAGAAAAGAATCTCTTCTCTTACACTTTTAAGACTTATTTTACTACCTTGAGCATGTTTGATAAGCACCAAGTATGTTAGATAAATGTTGGGCAGGAGCAGTGTCACAATAAAGTTCATCTGCTACCCATGTTACAATTACTCCACTCTGGCTTGAGTCCCTTCCCCGGGTTGAGGATAAGGAGAAGCTCAGTTTCTATGAGCAAAATGACTCATTCACCTGCGTAAGTTTGAGCAGGTATAGGGAGGTTGTTAAAGGCACAGGCTGTATTTAGCCTGACCAGCAGATATTCTGCTCATTGCTGGTATAACACACTTGGGGAAGACTGACCAGAAGCTGCACATGGATTAGAGAAGTCAGTGTGACCCAAAAGCATTTGAGTCACTGAAATAGCTAACCTGAACCTCAGAGCATGAAGAGGGAAGGCAAGATGCTCGCAGTATTTCATCTGGAGAGCAAAGAAACAAGTCAGCTCAAGGCTGAGATCTTCGGTGCCAAGAAAGAGAATGCCTAGATGATATAATGGAGAAAGTTGATGGTTAATAGTCCTGATTTTCTATGGTTTTCTTCAGCACTAGGGTATTTTTTCAATACCCATTACACATAAGATCTGTGTTGACTGCCCATGGAAGTGGTGAAGTCACCATCCCAGGAAGTGTTTCAAAATATGTAGATATGGCAGTTTGGGACATGGTTTAGTAGGTATGGTGGTGTTGGGCCGATAGTTGGACTTGGTGATCTTAGAGGTAGCTTCCAACCTTACTGCTTCGATGATTTTTCTCTATGAACCTATGACTTCAGTAGGATCTCGATCTCGCCCACGCTAAAGAAAAATTTTCTGTTAGAAAAACCCCATGTTAATTTTACAACGTTCCCTTCCCAGAGAAGGATGTGGATGGATGTAGGATTTAAACCCATCAAGCCAGATCACCAGAGGACAAGAAGTCGTCAAGTCATAAGGGTATCCACAATAAATTACACTGTTGCAGTTATCCTTTCTCTATTAGCAAGAGCAGATTGCAAAACCACTAAAACCCAAAAAAAGCGAGTAGCCATGTGACACTGAGTGTCACAAACGAGAGGTGTGTGGGGTACAGAGAAAAAGGCTGTAGATTTTCAGCAGACACAGGACAACTGCATCATGGATCGATGGCTGACTTGTATGTTCCTAGGACAGTAGAAACCAGGAGGAAATCTCTTTTTTTCACAACTTGATTGGAAAACACTTCAGTTCAGGGTATTTTCCCAATAAATGCCTTCTTTACACTAACTCACCTCAGACCTTCAATCCCAGCCTGTGACAGAGCCACCATAGGAATCTCCACAGGGATCCTATGACTCACAGCTGTGCTTTCCTCTCCATGTATGCTCTGTGCTGGCTTTTAAGTCTGTATTCATGTCTGCTAAAAATGTGTTTTAGGGTTTTCTATATCACAAGAAGTCAATACCACTGATGACAGAAAGTGCTTTGCTTTTTCTTTGTGTCCTCTGTTATCTGTGAGTTGACCTCAATAAAGTTTCATGGGTTTTTTGTGCCAGCAGTCTAGCTCTGACCATCCATCTGCAACACTCTGACACTTGTTTGTGTCATTAATAGCAGTACAGGATCTGCCACTCATGTTTATAATGACAAGTATAATAGTAGCAATGTTTTCAACAGCACAGACAGTGGCTAAAATAAAAAAAAAAACACATAAGGTCTTGAATATTTTTTGCTGCTGTAGGCTGCAGGCAGCTAGATGTGAGTTGCAGGAACCTGTTTTTTCTTTGTTTGTGCTTCTCTGTTCTGTGTTTTTCTATCTGAACAGCAAGGTCTGAAACTGAAAGGGAAAAGAGATTTCCAACCTCAGCTGTTTCCTTAAAAATCTGCAACGTTCTCTTTCAGAAGCACCAATTCTTTTCAAGCAAGAGCTCCAAAATGAAGAAGTTAGAGAAGGAAAACAAGTCAAGCTGACCTGTGAGCTCAGCAAACCTGATACCCCAGTGAAATGGATGAAAGGAGACACTGTCCTGTATGCCAGTGAGAAGTATGAGTTTAAGCAGTGTGGTACTGTGGCAGAGCTCATTATTCGAGATGTCAAATCGATAGACTCTGGGGACTACACCTGCAGCACTGGAGAAGTGAAGACCACTGCTCGGGTGAAAGTGAACAGTAAGCACCGATAAATACATCAGCACGTTTTCTTAATGTGTTGCTTTGAGCAATCTGCTCCAGTGGGAGGTGTCCCAGCCCATGGCAGTGGGGTTGGAACTGGATGACCTTTAACGTCCCTTCTAACCCAAACCATCCTATGAGTCTATGATTCATAGATCTTCTATAAAAAAAAAATAAATTGCATTCCACTATTATTTTTGGGGGGGCGGTGCCGTCAACAAATTCACATGTAGATTTTAAATGCAATATTACACGCATCTGATCACCTTTATATATTTCATTCATGTAATCTCATGTTATGTGTCTAGGATTTTAAATCTGTAACTTCCCCACTGAGCAAAAAATAAACAAGGAGGGTTCATATTCTGAACCTATCAGCTATTTTACAAGGCTGTAATTAAGACTGGGGTTAGAGATGGAGATCAGGACCACGGGAGTACAAGACCATAAAAATGTAAGTCCAGTCCATGGCAAAAGGCAGGTGCCAAATGATTAAAGTTTACAGGCTTAGACTCCACTAAATATCCTTTTTTAAAGGCTCTCAGATGCCATCTGCTGTTCCCAGTGCCTTTAAAAAATTACAGTAGCTTTAGCAGTAAAGCAAAAGTAATATGAGCTGAAGTAAATAGCAGGAGAGATACAGGGCACGAATATCATCCCAGAGCCTTGCAGCAGCAAGGAATTCATTAGGTGAGGATGCTCAGAGGACTCTGAAAGGGCCCTTACTAAAGATGAGAGAAACTCCCCCTGTGCTCCTAGGAATCGACAGTAAGATGACACCCAGGGCAGAGTTTCTTTCCTGCTCCCAAGCAGAATACCTTCTGCTCACTTGGAAAAGGACTGGTTTTAAGAGATGACAGCTATCATGGGGCACTACTTGTATCATGAAGGTATGTCCTAATGGCTGGTTCTCTCTTCTAGCTTTGCCTGTCCTTATTAAACAAGCCCTGGAGAACACGGAAATGGAAGAGGGGAAATCTGTCTCCTTGCGCTGCGAGCTTTCAAAAGCTGACGCCACCGTGGTTTGGAAGAAGGGAGAAGCCACGCTCCAGGCAAGTGCCAAATATGAAATGAAGCAGAAGGGGACAGTGGCAGAGCTGGTGATTCATAATGCAGAGCCAGAAGATGCGGGAAGATACACCTGTGACACTGGAGACCAGCAGACCACAGCCCGAGTCAAAATCCATGGTAGGAATAAGACACCTGCTTGTGACCATTTGTTGTTGTTCTTGCCACGGTCCTGCTAGCTCCTGCACATTTATAGGGACCAATCAGAAAAAAAAAAAGGGATGAGTAGAAGCAAAAGGCAGTTCTGGCTGGGTCTATTATGTTCACTGTTTTCTAGGACAATAACTTCATGTAAAAATACAGCAATCCAATATATCTTATAAGAAAATATCTTTCCCTGCCTCTGAAATAACTGTTCTGCTTTCTGCTCTGGACAGAGGTGCTTGTTTGAGCTCTGAACTGGAAGGTAAGAAGGGCCTCAGCTACACATTGTGTTACAGAACATGCACTTCTCTTCCGCACTTTCTCAGTGAGTTTTTCCACATGCCCGTGACCATCAGCATTTGGGCTGCAGGAGTGTAATTACCTTGATATTCTCATTACCGGGAAACACTCGTTTTGGTTTTATTTCCTCTCAAAGTCATGGTGTGCGATTGTAAATACAAGCAGTGTCCTGGAAGTGCAGGTAGGTCAGAGATTATTAGCTGCGCCAAGAGAATTTGTTTTGGTTTTAAGTCCCATAACGAGGTCAACAGTTGGTAATGATACTCCTAGAGTAAAATGAGAACGCTTCATTCCTCAGCCGTCTCTGCACTCATCAATGAAGAACTGAAGAGCGTGGAAGCTGTGGAAGGTGGGGTTGCCACCCTGAGATGCCAGCTGAGCAAAGAGTCCCCTGTGGAGTGGAGGAAGGGGAACACTCTTCTCCGGCCGAGTAACAAGTACAGGATGAGGCAGGAGGGCACGGTGGCTGAGCTGCTGATCCACGATCTCGACCCAAAGGATGCTGGAGACTACTCATGTGTAGTGGGGAACCAAAAAACCACCGCAGCCTTATCAGTGAATGGTAAAATGTCAGAAACGGCCCGTGAAACTCTGGAATGCTTTTGTCCATCTCTTCCCTCCTCCTCTGTATATTCCCTCATGACACCTACTTTTATGTCCTGTTTCTACTTTTGTCATCCTTCTGCTTTTTCATGTTGCCATGTCACTCCTTTCCGCTATCTCCATTCACGATCAACTTTCATGACACCCAATGTTTTGTGTGTGTGTGTGTGTGTGTGTGTGTGTGTTGTCTTCTTACCTTTCCTTAAGTGAAGGGTGCTAACGTGCATGTTTTCCTGAATTAGTATGGAAACATAAGATTCCTTGGGATGTCCTCTTATGGAGGGGAATTCATCACCTGTAATGATGAGTTTGTCATTAATATGCATGATCCAAACCAAGATCGCACATACACCGATTCCCACAGAACCATCTGTGAAAGTTGTGTTTAAGGATAAAGATGTTGGAATAAGGGTTTGGTAGCCATGTGATAAATCATGATTCAGCCTCTGGCCAGAGGTCTGGGCAGGGCTTTGGATTGCAATCCCTTTTCGTTCTGCATCTCTCAGCCCTGCCAATCCGCTTCAAAAAAGAGCTGAGGAACGAGGAAGCCACCGAGAGCGGGACGGCCACGCTGCAGTGCGAGCTGAGCCGGGCGGTGGGCTCGGTCGAGTGGAGGAAGGATGGAAAAACGTTGATGCCAAACGGGAAATACAAAATGAGGCAGGAAGGGCGCTTTGTTGAGTTGGTAATCCAAGACCTAGACTTGACGGATGCTGGGAGCTACACCTGCGTGTGTGGAGATCAGAAGACAACAGCTGCTTTGAGAGTGAATGGTAACCATTCTACTCATGTTCCTCACTAAGTCCCCAACTTAGTGTGTTTGACAGCACAGTCATCCAAAGCTTGGTCAGAATGATTTCTTGAAGGTTTCATGTTCTTGAATATTAGAGAATATTCCTATTAGAGAATATTATCTTCTGTTTGTTTTGGGGATTGTTTTGCTTTGAGACAGTACATCTATGCTATATATTGGCTTTTTTTCTGATTTATTTTTCTCTGTTCTAAGAGGTTTTGCTCCTCTTTCAACTGTATCCACCTGGAAATAATGCATTTTTTGTTAAATGCATATACTGCAATGTAGTAACTCACAGCAGAGTTTGGTTCATTTCAGTCTAGGGCTGATTCCTTCTCTGTTCGTATTGCACCCTTCAGCATTACCCATCCTCTTCCAAGAAGAAATGTTGAACAAAGAAGCTACAGAGGGGCAGGCAGTCACTTTGCACTGTAAACTGAGCAAATCAGCCCCGGTTGAGTGGAGAAAAGGCAATATGGTCCTCAAGCCAAGTGAAAAATATAAAATAGAGCAGGAAGGTCCCTTTGCAGAGCTGACGATACAGGATTTGGATTTGGCAGATGCTGGTGATTACAGCTGTGTGTGTGGAGATCAACAGACTACGGCTGCTTTGACAGTGAATGGTAAAAAGAAATTCTCAGCACGTGCCCCAAGCAAACCTGTATGATTCCAAACTCCCTTCTTTTTCTCCTGCTTCATCTGGTCCCTGGATGCTTTCTATCCTCACCCTTGCTGATTATTTTTTCTATCCTGTTTTCCTTCTCTTTCTCTCCTTTTACCTGGTGCCTTCTTAATGTGCTGTTAGTCTTCCTTGGTTCTGTGTTCAAATGAGAAATTCCCTAGTCCCTCCCAGATGCTTGTTTCAAAGTTTTCCTGTAGTGATTGACCTAAAAGTGGGAATAATATTAACTTTTTTTGTAACTTAGACTGTTATAATTGTTGCTTTTAAGAGGAAGAATTTTTAATTGATGTATGATGCTACACAAGGGCTATCTAAATGAAAAAAAAATCCTGTTATTCTTCTGCTGTTCACAGCCCTTTTATAAGCAATTTATGACTTAGCTCTTCCAAAACAAATACTTTATTTGTGCAGAAAGCTCACGGCATGTTTGTCATTGCTGTTTTAAGAGTCTCTGCTTATGGTGTTTTTCTCAAAGGAAACAAGATGCTTTGGGTCTTATTGAAATATGGCATCTAATTCTACCCCTTTGATTTTATATGATGCATAAAGTAAAGGCGAGATGTCTCCTCAGTTAGGTTTGCAGAGAGGTTGACTTGCTTTAAAGGCAGCTTATAAAGTGTGAGGATAAAAATTCGAGCATCATACTGAGTTCCCTTTTGAAATTACATAGACTGGAATAAAATCCCAGAGCGTGAAAAAGTTCTTGTGGCTTCAGTGACACGCAGGTGTTGGGACATAAGAGAAGAGAGTGAGTAGATCACGGATTAGGCTTTCCCAGCTTTGATGCCGTGTCCGTATTGCATTTACTCTGCAGTCTTGCCTGCTCTTTTCACCAAACAACTGACAGATGAAGACGCCACGGAAGGTAAAAGTGTCTCTCTTCGCTGTGAGCTGAACAAGGCCGCTGCTAACGTGGAGTGGAAGAAGGGCTTCAAGACCCTCAAATCAAGCGACAAGTATAAAATGAAACGTGAAGGTGTCGTTGCTGAGCTAATAATCCACAATTTAGACACAGCGGATGCTGGAAATTATTCCTGTGTGTGCGGAGACCAGCAGACTGGGGCAGTTCTAACAGTACATGGTAAAACACACAAAACAAGATGTTTATTAAAACCAACTATCCTGTTTTCTCTGTTCCTTTGCACAGATGCCTGGTTGCTCTACCATCTCCTTTCTGCCAGACCCTTATCCACAGTTCACTGATGCCAACCGGTGCTCCCACCGGAGTCGGTGTGGCTGGGGTGCATGGCACGGGAGAGGGGTAGCAGGGTGCAAGCTCAGAGAAACACACAGGGAACTTGGATTTCCACCACAGTTTTAATTAGGGACCATCATTTCGCTTTCCCTTGAAAAACCATTCATTGGACTCCTTGTTATCTTCAAACCTGATAAAATGAGTTGCCTCAAAGGGACTATGACTTAGGTTCATAATATTCACAAAGGTTGCGTTATTCCCTGGAATCTTACTCCCATACTCCATTCCTGGGATGATCAGGTGTCATTACATTCAGTCAATCTTCTATGTAAAGCTATCCCAAACCTTCTAAGGGACAACCATGCCCAGGAAGGATTTTGATCTTTACTGCATCTGACACGTTTGAAAAGATATGTCCGTTCAGGTGAAAATGCTTATTTTCTTACCGTGTCCTGAAACAAACACTTTTGTTTCAAACTGGTATTTAAAATGAAACACCAGTGTTTCATTTCTTTTTTTAACGGACAATGCCTTTTCATTTGCTTAACTGCGTGAAAACATACCATATGCCCTCCCAATATGGTTTAAAAGTAATATAAGAAAACCAATTTTTTTTTCCAGAAATTTCAGATTATTATTTATCCTTCTTGCTTGAAATTTCCCAGGAAAAAAAATGGGTTTTCTTCTTTTGTATTTATTGATTTGTGACCCTGTGTATATGTAAAATGTCTCTATGGATCACTGCAAACATTGAATCCTTCCTTGGTGGTGAAATTTTGTACTCGTACTGATTCATGAACATCATTGACAATTGATAAAGCAATTCAAGACGATAGGGAGAAAGAAAATTGAACATCGCTGTTTGATTTTAGCTCTGTGGAACATTACATCTCACTGCTCACATTGCTGTCCTTCAGCTTTGCCTGCGTTTTTCAAAGAAGGATTAAAGAACAGAGAAGCCACAGATGGTGCGACAGCCACTCTGCGCTGTGAGCTCAGCAAGGTCGGAGTCCCAGTGGAGTGGAAAAAAGGGGACAAGACGCTCAAACCAAGTGATAAGTATAGGATGAGACAAGAAGATACCACCGCAGAGCTCTTGATCCGAGATCTGGAGGTAGATGATACAGGAGAATATACCTGTGTGTGTGGAGAACAGAAGACCTCAGCTGTCTTGACAGTCCATGGTAATAAAAGCTGTTCTCTGTTATGATAGCGTTATCTTGGAGAGGTCCCTTCTCTCTGAGAGGTCGTTTTCCTTCTTGCTTTGATATTTTGGTTTAATAGGATTTTCTTGCTTTGCTGGCTATGATTCATCCCATCTCCCGCTGCCTGTCAGCTTGAAACTCATGGTTTTATATCAAAGAAGAGCTGTCAGAATTTATGATCTTAGTTTTCACTTTTTAAAGTGAAAACACACCTGTATGTAAGGCCAAAAGCAAGCAGAACTCTTAGAGCAAGCTTTCCCTTGGGGGTTTTGTTCTTGAGTCCCACTGATGTCAGTGGATTTTGTGCTTAACTTGAAGGAACGATCTTCAAAAATGCTGAGTTCAGTTACTGAGAGGTTTTCCCATTCAGGAATGAATTTCTGTCCTCCTCCTTTGTGGGGCTGGGGTATATTCCTCAGAGGAAATTGTACTTTCCAATAAAACTCCAAACCATTATTCTGCAGGTCCTGATGAAGGGAATAGTAAGACAGGCATTACATCTGCCTCTGCCGTGATGAATAGTGACAAAATCTGTTTGCCCCTCCAGCAGAGGCAGTTCATACATAGATCCAGCAGATCATAGGATGGTTTGGGCTGGAAAGGACCTTAAAGATCATCCAGTTCCACCCACTTGCCATGGGCAGAGACACCTCCATCCAACCTGCTCTTATAGACCTCCAGGGATCGAGCATCCATGAAAGAATAGTTTTTATTTAAGATATATCTTATGGATAAGATACTTGTAAGGGCAGGAGGGAAAACTGTGGAGGCAAAAGTCTCTTCTCAAACTTTCTACATGTTTTTACTTCCTCTTCTTTTACCCAGGCGGAGGTACTTTTATTCCTCTCCTCCTCCGAATTCACACTTTCTTCACTGTGCAAGTCACTCCCTTTTAACTTTAGTGGCACAGCATAAAAAAATCTTACTGGGTGTTGCTTTTAAAAAGCTTTTATTCCTGCTATTAGATCTATTACATCCTTAGAAATTATAGCTCAAATATGCACCTGAAGATATATTATGATTTTTTTCCTGAACCAGAGAGATGAATTATGATGTTAGGAAAGTCAGAGCGTTCCAACCAGTAACCCCATCAGCCAGGGAGATGATTGTCAATAAGAAGTCAGGTCATCTGTGTTCAAGAACGATGATTTCAGGGTGAAATCAGTAGACAGGACTAGTGGAGTCAGATGGGAAATGATGACCAGGCTGCCCAAGTCATCGTTAGAAGCAGATCGTGGTGAGAATTACCCCTGTGAGATCCAGTAGGTTTCTAATAGGTGCAGTTTTCAAGACTATATGATTTGTTTTCCTGTAACGGTGAAGAAGTGACCTCAGGACCTCCTCCTAAGTTCCTCAGCGACTGNGACAAAATCTGTTTGCCCCTCCAGCAGAGGCAGTTTATACATAGATCCAGCAGATCATAGGATGGTTTGGGCTGGAAAGGACCTTAAAGATCATCCAGTTCCACCCACTTGCCATGGGCAGAGACACCTCCATCCAACCTGCTCTTATAGACCTCCAGGGATCGAGCATCCATGAAAGAATAGTTTTTATTTAAGATATATCTTATGGATAAGATACTTGTAAGGGCAGGAGGGAAAACTGTGGAGGCAAAAGTCTCTTCTCAAACTTTCTACATGTTTTTACTTCCTCTTCTTTTACCCAGGCGGAGGTACTTTTATTCCTCTCCTCCTCCGAATTCACACTTTCTTCACTGTGCAAGTCACTCCCTTTTAACTTTAGTGGCACAGCATAAAAAAATCTTACTGGGTGTTGCTTTTAAAAAGCTTTTATTCCTGCTATTAGATCTATTACATCCTTAGAAATTATAGCTCAAATATGCACCTGAAGATATATTATGATTTTGTTCCAAACCAGAGAGAAGAATTATGATGTTAGGAAAGTTAGAGCGTTCCAGCCAGTAGCCGCATCAGCCAGGGAGATGATTTTCAATAAGAAGTCAGGTCATCCGTGTTCAAGAATGATGATTTCAGGGTGAAATCAGTAGGCAGGACTAGTGGAGCCAGATGGGAAATGATGACCAGGCTGCACAAGTCATCGTTAGAAGCAGATCGTGGTGAGAATTACCCCTGTGAGATCCAGTAGGTTTCTAATAGGTGCAGTTTTCAAGACTATATGATTTGTTTCCCTGTAACAGTGAAGAAGTGACCTCAGGACCTCCTCCTAAGTTCCTCAGCGACTGCTTAGTGGTTTTGATGTGCTCTCTGTTTCTATTACATCCCATAGCTCTGCCTGCACTGTTCAAAAAAGAGCTTGTCAATGTGGAAGCCACAGAAAACGGGACAGCCCTTCTGCAGTGTGAGCTCACTAAACCCACTCCAGTGGAGTGGAGGAAAGGGCAAAATGTGCTCAAGCCCAGTGAGAAGTACAAAATGAGACTGAAGGATACAACTGCCGAGCTGACAATCCATAGTCTGGAGGAACAAGATGCGGGAGATTACACCTGTGTGTGTGGAGACAAGACGACTTCTGCATCCCTGACAGTGCATGGTAAAACGCATTATTTTAATAGGGATTTTCTGCTTTGTCATCTGCTGTTCTCACGCAGGATCGCAAACCGGTCTTGATCCCGTCTCTTATTTTAAATTTTTCTGACAGCTGCGTCAAACACTGGGAATATCTTTGATTCAGAGTCCTTCACTGGGGACTGAAAAACAGCACATTATAGACTTTTCTGACCCTTTCCTTTCATTTTAATGGAATTCTGGAAGCAGATAGTGTAGGCCTTGATGAATTCATAAATACCACTCGCAGTATTTCCATTCATTAATTTCTCTGGGTGTATCACTGAGATTTCAGTTGAATGGAATTGAAAGGTGCTCTGTTACGATAGAAAAATGAGGCAGGTGAGAATGATGTATCATAGCCTATAATTTTAAATACCATAGTGTTCGTTTTAATTGTTCATCTGGTCTTAAGACAGAGCTGTGCAAAATTCCCTGAAATCTTGGGATCAGCTTTCTGTTTCTATATCTGGCAATGCCTTTAGAGCATCACTTCCACTACTGCAATTATAGTTCTATAACACTGATTTCCAATGATGAATGTGGTGTGCTACAAAGCATGAGGCAGGGATGCCCCCCAAAATCATCATTTGCCTCTCAGGTACTGTATATTCTAAAACCTTTAGGGATTAGAGGGTTTTAACACAGTGGAGCAGTTGAGATGCAGCATATCCTCATGTTTTAAGTGCTCTCTCTTCACCTGTGATCTTCAGCCCTTCCTCCGCATTTTAAAAAGGAGTTGAAGAATGTGGAAGCCACAGAAAATGGCACAGCCACTTTCTGCTGCGAACTGAACAAACCCGCAGCGGCCGTGGAATGGAGGAAAGGACACAGAGCCCTGGAGCCAAGTGACAAGTTCAGCATGAGATGTGAGGGCACAGTTGCTGAGCTGGTGATCCGTGATTTAGACCTGACAGATGCTGGAGATTACACTTGCTCTTATGGAGATCAGAAAACCACCGCCGCACTGAAAGTGAATGGTAAAAAACCCCCACATTAAACAAAACATATAACAAATTAGGTGGATTATTTTCAACCAGGTGTTTATTTAAAAGCCTAGTAGTATCAGCTTTGGAATCGCAGCCCTGTTTCTGAAGCATTTAGCAACATGTGTTTGGGCATCAGTGCTGGAATGTGCTGCACTGGTCAGCATCAGGCACAGACAAGGTGTTCATTGAGAAAATTTCTGATATTTGTCTTGGTACTGAACCACTTCTTTGATGCTTGTGTTCAGTAGCAGGTGCTTAAAAAGGAAAACGGTCTTATAGTGATGTTGGTTGTGAAGATGTTACAGTCCTCAAGTTGAGAATATTACACTGATGGCGAGATGGTTTTGATAGTTTGATTCAGTATTCAGAATAATTTGATGTTCAAGTTCTTCTAGACCACTGTCTGAGGAGAAATCCCACGGAAAAGTGAGATTGATGCCTTAAATGTAGTTTCGTTCATGAACTTTTTCATTAATTATTTGCATTGCAATAGAATTTAGATCCCTGTTTAGGCTTCATTTTCCTTTGTGCCAAGCAATACCCAAGGTAAGGCAGGGCTCAGTCTTGCAGAATCTGAAGCTGAGACTGGTGTAGTTCTCCATTGCATCCCATAGACCGTAGCACAATATAAATTTTGACTTAGAAACAAGGTGTTCTGCAGCTTCCCAAGTTCACCATCATGTGTCTTCATCAATGACCTGGATGAAGGCATCGAGTGCACCCTTAGCAAGTTTGCAGATGACACTAAGCTGGGTGGAAGTGTGGATCTGCTGGAAGGTAGGGAGGCTCTGGAAAGGGATCTGAACAGGCTGGACAGCTGGGCTGAGTCTAACGGCATGAGGTTTAACACGGCCAAATGCCGGGTCCTGCACTTGGGGCACAACAACCCTATGCAGAGCTACAGACT
>WAAB01009270.1:18127-34903 GCA_013389865.1 Piaya cayana
ACAGAAAAGGTCATTAGGCATTGGAACAGGCTGCCCAGGGAGGTGGTGGATTCACCTTCCCTGGAGGTGTTTAAGGCATGGGTGGTCAAGGTCCTGAGGGACATGGTTTAGTGTTTCATGGGAATGGTTGGACTCAATGATCTGATGGGTCTCTTCCAACGTGGTGATTCTATGATTTTATGTTTTGGAGAGTGGTTTTCAATCCTGTTTGATTAGAGAAGGATTTGCCTGTCACATGTGGTTGGCAGACCACAACTAGAGTTACTTGGATAGCTACCAAAGTCATACATTCTGCTCATTTTGAACTCCTCAGCCTTGCCTGCACGTTTCAAGAAAGAGATGAAGAACGAGGAAGCCACAGAAGGCGAAACAGCCGTGCTGCAGTGTGAGCTATCTAGGGCTGCTTCCGTGGAGTGGAAAAAGAAACACAAAATGCTCAAATCGAGTGAAAAATATACTATGAGACAGGAAGGTACCACAGCGCAACTGTTGATCCATGCTCTAGAAGTCAAGGATGCTGGGGAGTACAGCTGTGTGTGTGGAGATGAGAAGACAACTGCAACCCTGACAGTGCATGGTAAAGAACACGGAATGAGAGATTCTTGTGTGATGCTTCTCTTGTTTTCTCCCAAAGTCTGTGTACTGACACACAATGAGTTCTTTCTCTAAACTTGCCATCATTTGTTCTGTTGGTAATGGATTTTCTTGATTTTATTGCAATTTTTATCTAATTCTAACTACAATTTTAGTTCCATTGATTATATTAATGTTTTCCCTGTGCTGTTCTCCTTGCTCTTGTTGGTGCATGGCAGTACGACTCTGCACCACACTGAGTGCTGAAGGATGCCACGTGCTTGTGATTTTTGCTCTGTTTTACTTTGGACTTAGACCTAGCAAGAGGGAGCAGCAGGAACATTCTTACTTTTCTAAAAAGAATGATCTTAGGTTTCAAGTTCCATTAGAATTTGAAAGATATCTTAAAAACAAAACTTGATTCAATGCAACTTTTCTGTTTTACTCTGATCAAGGGTCATGTGAATTTGCATTCTGGTATTGCTGAGTACTTAGCATTATCGCATGACAGCGCAACAAAGGTCTCTGTCAAATTCATCTGCAAAGATCCCTTAGAAGAGAAGGAAACTTTATTTCCGCTATTAACACAGGATAGTAGGAAGTAGTTCCAGCTGTCTTTCTCACAAGGAAATTCAGTAGGCAATGAGTGATTTCTTATTACCACCCAGATATTTTCATCTTGACATTCACTAATTAAACAAGGACGGCCTCAAACTTGAAGTTCCAGTATAATCAAAATATAATTGGGAAGGGTCTCAACAGGTCATCTAGTCCATCCTAGAACCCCAAATCACCATCACCCTTGTTTAACCACAGACATTGTCCCACCCTGCTCTTTCCACAGTCCATATTACTACATTGCCAGACAGTCTGATGTTCTGAATTATTCTGTTGGTTGTTCCAAAAGGGATGGGGTGTTAGGGTGCAACTGAACTTCTTAGTGTGAAGGTTTTATAGGAGTTTTCCGTAATGGATGCATCTTCCTTCATTTTCCTTTTTATTGTTATCCAAGCACTTTCTGATTCTGTTCTTCAGCCTCATTCTACCTCTAGGGCTATAGGCATCCTTAAGAGGTAAAGTAAAACATTTTCTTATGTTCCTTTAACTTTTTTTTTCCTGATCCTGGTGTAACCTGCTGCATCATTATCCCAGGATGACTTATACTGGGAAAATTATAGTTTTGACCATATATGAAGTTTTCCATTCCTGCTGCTTATTCTCCATGCATCTTTAAACCAATCAGCAAATCCACTGGCTATTTGAGATCCTCTTGTGACTATGACACAAATTATTATCTTCCTTCTGTAAGACAATCTTCATGTCAATAACTGGGCGTGGATAGATACTGGTTAACATGCAGCTTCATTTTTGGTTTTGGTGGCCAAGGACTGTCATGAAAACGTTTACCCCTTTGTTTCTCAGCCCTTCCTGCTCTCTTCAAAGAAGAGTTAAGAAATGAGGAAGCCATGGAGGGCGAAGCAGTCACTCTGCGTTGTGAACTGACCAAGGCCGCTTCAGTGGAGTGGAAAAAAGGACACACAGTACTCAAACCTAGCGAGAAATACAAAATGAGGCAGAAAGATGTCATTGCAGAACTGGTGATTCATAATCTAGATGAGAGCGATGCTGGTGATTATGTCTGTGTGTGCGGGGATAAGAAGTCAACCGCTTCCTTAGCAGTACACGGTAACAACCGTCTTCATCTAGATGTCCTCGTTATTAAATTTATTGTTTGAATTCACTTTTTTTCCATATTCACTGTTGTCTCTGCATAGTTCATCTGAGTCTGACTTCATGTGTCATAAGAAATTCATTTGCATTTTGTGATTTAAAGGGAAAACCTTCCCCCCAGTTCTGCACACAAAGTGGTTTTAGGACCTTGTCTATAAACAGACTGTGAGATCAGACTCTGGAAAGAGCTCCCTGTTGTTACCCTCACCTCTCCTTCCCCCCAACCCCTGCCTTTCACCAGGAGGCTGTGTTTGCTGCTCCATTTTAACCCTCTGTCCGTTGCATCCTCAGCCCTGCCCGCACGCTTCAAGGAAAGCCTGAAGGACGAGGAGGTAACAGAAGGTCAAGCAGCCGCTCTGCGCTGTGAGCTGACCAAAATCGCTCAAGTAGAGTGGAGAAAGGGAGGCAGTTTGCTCAAAGCCAGCGACAAATACAAAATGAGACAGGAGGGCATGGTCACGAAGCTGCTTATCCATGATGTAGAACTGAAAGATGCTGGAAAATACACTTGTGTGTGTGGAGAACAGGAGACGACAGCTGCCTTGATAGTGCATGGTAAAAACCACATCCATGTATCTGTGTTAGTGTGTTTTCCTCTACCAACTCATCATTTTTGGTTGAGTGTTACCTGTGGCTGAATGTGATGTCTTAAATTTGTAAGCTGGTTGCATCCAAACTGCTTTTCTGAGTCTGCCTATCGGTTTGTCCAATGTCCCAGAATTATGAGGAAAGGAAACTCTTTCCACCTTAAAATGTTCTCATTTGCTCTCTCACCCCATCCCACACGTCACCACGTGCCATTTTAATGTCCTCTGTCTGGTTTGTGACCTTCAGCCCTGCCTGCACTTTTCAAAGAAGAACTGAAGGACCTGCAAGCCGTGGAAAGCCAAACAGCCACTCTGCGCTGTGAGCTGACCAAGGCTGCATCTGTGTCATGGAAGAAAGGAGACAAACTCCTCAGGGCAAGTGAGAAATACGTCATGCGACAGGATAACGCCCTTGCTGAACTGGAAATTTGTGATCTAGAGCTGCAGGATGCAGGAGTTTACTCCTGTGTGTGTGGAGACCAACGCACCACAGCTTCTCTGACAGTGAATGGTAAATTCACCTTGCAGATGACTGTTCATTTTTTTTGTTTCTCTGAAACATCCTGTTGCTGTATGAAATGTCCACCTATCAGCTTTTCCCTAGGAAATAATTAATGTTCAGGAGAACTTCTTGTTCTGATACGTAATTTTGGCTTGATACTCCTGGAAAGGGTGCTGAAGACATGAGTATTTCTCCAGACAGACAAACTGCTATGTTGTAAATTCAAGAGAATAGCGCCTAGGAAATGCTCGTGTTAGACCAAATGAGGTGTCCTGCCCTGATAGAAGGTGGCCCCGTGACAAATTCTTTAGCTTATATCTTGAATTCATCCAGCCTGTTTTACTTTGACCCATCAGCTTCCCCCCTCTTTTCTCAGCCCTTCTTTTCATACTGCCACTGTTGTATTTAGTTTTCCAGAGCATCACAGTGATAATCTCAATGGCCAAGGTCCCTAACTTGACTGGATTTGAACTTTGGTTGAGAATTCATGCTGCTGATAGCAAGTGTAGAGGTCTTAATTTAGATGTGGTATCTATTGACTTTCCATTTCCAGCCCTGCCGGTGCTTTTCAAGGAAGAACTTAAGAATGAAGAAGTCCAAGAAGGAGCATCAGTCTCTCTGCGTTGCGTGTTAACCAAGGCAGCTCCAGTGCAGTGGAAAATAGGGTCCCGAGTGCTCAAAGCAAGTGACAAATACCAAATGAGTCAGCCTGGCACCACCGCAGAGCTGGTTATCCATAACCTAGAAGTAGAAGATGCTGGAGATTACACCTGTGTGTGTGGTGACCAGAAGACAACAGCAACCTTAACAGTTCATGGTAAAAAGACCTTATTAAAATTAATAAATACCTATATAGGCAATCATTACTCTGAAATTCATCTGTTTCTGCCCTGGCTCAGTAACTTGTATTTGTTTTCATCCCTTTCTCTTTCTTAATTCTATGTAGAATTCCCTATTTCTTATTGAGGAAGAATATCTCAGGGCAAATTTTTGGGTCATTATTAATCTATCTCCCTTTAAAAGTTAAAAAAATGAGATGTTTCTTTCTAGCTAAGCCCTCTCTTCTTGGACATTTACTTTTTCCAGCTCTTTTCCTCACCTCATCCCCACAGTTCACTTCAGCCAACCACAGTTTTCTCTAAAAAAAATATGTATGTATGGTCTGTCAGGGACTCTGCTCTCCAAACACTGCTCAGAGGACAAGTGTGGGTTGGGACACCAGCAGGAGAAGGATACGTCCCTGTGTCATGTAACTTGGCCACGGCTGCTCCTGGTGTTACCAGATTTTTTCAGGAAGTCAGACACGCAGGATAAGATCAGAGTCACCATTTCAGAGCTTATTACCCTTAATTTAGGTTTGGAGGATGCAGGGTTCTACGCCTCTATGTGGGGACCAAGACTGCTTTCATAGGTAGTAAATAAAACCCCAACCACACAGGTTATCAGCAGTTATATTCTTCTTTATCCTGGTAGTTCCCAATAAAACAAATCCATAAATGCATCCTTGTCTTACATTAATGTTCCCATTACCTGTTCTGCTTTCCTCTCATTAATGAATATCCATTTTAATGGTGTAACAGCCCTTAGCATCGAGGAGTGAACTTGGTCAGAGACCCAGTTTTGTCCCTTCCAGCTTTTCCCAAAATGCTTTTACCCTCCCTTGGGGTTTTCCTCCGTTACGGACTTTTTCTGATGCAATAGACCAGTACTGTTTGCATTCTGTACCTGCTTCCAGTAGTTGTGCACAAGGCATTTTTGTGGAGAAGTGTTCATAATTAGCTTTTCCGAAGGTTATTTCCTGTGGGAAGTTTCTTCCTTGAGTTACGATTTCCTAAATGGGAAATGTGAGATCCTGAATTTTCTATTACAGGCAATGGCCCTTCAAACTTCAATTAAAAACTAGAAGTATTTTCTAAAATCTAGCTACTTTCCTGTAAGCAGGGCTATAATTTAGTAAAAACAAAGCAGAAGATAACAATGCCAGCCTCCAAGAAATCATATCTTCGTAGGTAAAATAGTACCTCATCCAGCAGTGTTATTTGTAGGTGCTGTCAAACCAATTTTTTCACCATGAAAAACAAGACTTACCCAAGAAACTGATCTCTTACAGTAAGTGAAATCACATCACACTTGAAGGACAATGTTTTCAGTGTTTTTTATCATGTTTATAATAGACTGAACAAGGGAGGTGTGAGGGGAAACAATCCTAAGCATGAAAAAGAAGTTAGGATTTTAATCCTGGTTTTCTGATGACTGTTTGTCCGTGTTGCATCCTCCAGCTCTGCCACCGCTCTTTAAGGAAGAGCTGAAGAGCAAGGAAGCAGAAGAAGGTGGGGAAGTGTCTCTGCGCTGTGAGCTAACCAAGGCTGCTCCGGTGGAGTGGCGGAAGGACCAGAGGACTCTCCAAGGAAGTGAGAAATACAAAATGAGGCAGGAAGGGACCAAGGCAGAGCTGGTGATTTGTGAAATAGCTGAGGAGGATGCAGGAGAATACACCTGTGTGTGTGGAGAGCACCAGACTACTGCTGTCTTAACAGTACAGGGTAAAAAAATAATTCTCATCTCCTATTTCCTAACTGGAAAAGTTTGTCCTCTGCTATTAGATGTTCACTTTTCCATGCCTGTTTGTTCAACCTTATTAACTGAAGTTCCGTTCATTTGGGAGTATTCCCTGCCTTTGATGAACTGCAGGCTGTGTATATTGGGAAACAATGATCAAGAGTTTTCTGTGCCATCCTTTCAGTCTTTTCCTTTCCTTAAGCACAAACCTGCTTTCCTTTCATTTTTTCCCTTCTGGCATTCCTTTCCTAGCATGTAAATCCACTATTCTTCTGCTTTTCCTTTCCTTCACTTGTTCTCTGAAACGCTAATCTCTTTATTTTTTACCTTTCCTGTCTGACATTCTCATTATCCACCATTTTAAGGTCATACCGAGCAGAAAAAGCAGAATCCAGAATAAGGCTGTTTTAATCATAATTTCTTCTGTATTAAGTTCAGTTTATAATGGGTTTTGTGTAAAAAGATAGGCTTATATAGGGAGACTGATTTTCTGAGTAGGAAAGAATAAATTCTTCCTGTGATCTCCTTCTATGTTTACAAAGGTTCTTAGCGATAGGACTAGGGACACTGGGTATAAACTGGAGAGCGGTAGATTTAGACTAGATGTAAGGAAGAATTTCTTCACCATGAGAATGATGAGGCACTGGAACAGGTTACGAAGGGAAGTTGTGGCTGCCCCATCCCTGGAATTGTTCAGAGCCAGGTAGGATGGGATCTTTGGCAGCCTGATCTAGTGGAGGTGTCACTGTCCATGGCAGGGGGGTTGGAACTAGATGATCTTTAAGGGCCCTTCCAACCCAGACTCTTCTATGATTCTATGATTCAATGAACCTTTTCTTATTCTATTGCAAGAACTAGTTGCTGTGCAAATAGAACTGATGTTTCAGCTTAACATGGCTGCAGATGGGAAATGTGCCAAATCAAGAAGGTTAAACCTAGTTTCTAGCCCAAATATTTTAACTTAGCTGCAGTACTATGGAGACACTAATCCGAGATCTGAGACATCTCCGTTATCCCACCTAATGTAATAGAGGGACATATTTCAAGGTCACCAGATGTATTTCAAGGCCATAACTTGAATGAGTACTAGAATTGTAAGTGGGAAAAATACATTCTGAGACAAGAAGACAGGCTGGGATTCAGCACCTGGAGACTTTCTTTGGGGTTAAGAAGAATCTGTGAGGCCTGGCTGCATCCTTTCAAAGGCACCTTAGGGAAGCAGGAATGATGATTAGTAAGAGGCTGTGTCAACACTCAGATCTCAGCAGGGACAAGAGAACACAGAGGCATGAAGCTTGTGGAAGACACCAACATATGCATGATCAAATGATGTTATTCTTAGTTTTTCTTACATGGAAACTGGTAGGAAGTGTGTGTAAATCCCTTGAGGACAGTGCAATTTTGCTAGTAGGAAGGCGGCATAAAACCCGAAAGGATCATGGTGTAAATTCCCACTTGGATGTTTTCACTTCTTTTTCCTCTATTTGTTGCTGACGCTCACCCTCCTGCAACCTTCACAACTTTCCTCTGTCACTTGCTGCTCTCACCCATCCCTGGACGTATCCTCACTTTGTAACACCCTTTACCTACATCCTCCAGCTGCGCCTCCATTTTTCCAAGAAGAAATGACCAGCAAGGAAGCGGTAGAAGGTGGAGTGGCCACTTTGCGCTGTGAGCTCAGCAAGGCACCTGCCGATGTCCAGTGGAAGAAGGGCCACCGTGTCCTCAGACCAGACAACAAATACAGCATGAGGCAGGAAGGCTGCGTTTTGGAGCTGGTGGTTCACGATTTAGACTTGAACGACACTGGAGATTATGCTTGTGTCTGTGGAGACAAGACCACCACAGCTGCCTTAACAGTGCATGGTAAAGTAACCCTTGGGGATAAGGTCCTCCAGACCTTAGACCTGCCCAAGTTTCTATTTGCTATGGTCTCTTCCCATTCCTTCTCTGCTTGCTTTAGCTTTTATTTTCCTTTGGAGCTTGATTATGTGCCTCCTCCTTCTGTCAGAACAGGGAAAAGAGTTGCCTGTTGGGTTTTGTCCCCCTCAGCTGTGCTGACCCTTCTCACTTTCCTTGCCCTGATGCAGAGTGCAGGGAAGCTAGGGAAGACTTTTCCATCGTGTTCCACTGACCTGAGTCAGGGTTCAGTATTGTACCACTCATCCTTTCCCCCAGGACCTCATTTAGCTCCTTTTTTTTTTAAGGAATATTCACTCTTTCTGTGGTAATTCTTTCATTCCTCAGCACTGCCTCCAGAATTCAAAACAGACCTGAGGGACCTAGAAGCTGTAGAAAGTGGGACAGCTTCTCTGCACTGTGAGCTGACTAAACCTGCCGTGGTGGAGTGGAAGAAGGGGCAGGAGGTCCTCAAAGCAAGCAGCAAATATAAAATGAGCCAAGATGGTGCTGTTGCAAAGCTGGTTATCCATGAGCTGGATATGGAGGACACTGGAGATTACACCTGCGTGTGTGGAGATCAGGAGACCACTGCCACTTTGACAGTCAAGGGTAAAAAACATAAAAATTAAAATAATAGAAAGAGGAAGAAAAGGGAAAAGTTTATAATGTGTTCTGAAATTAAAAACTGTATGTTCATGTCACCTGTGGAGAAGATTTGGCTAGGATCCAAAGGAGGATGAGCTTAATACCATGTTCTGTACAGCCTGATAGGGTGATCAGATAGAAAATCATAGAATCATAAAATTATTTGGGTTGCAAGGCACGATGAAGGTCATCCAGCCCAACCCCCCTGCAGGAACATTTTCAACTCGATCAGGTTGCTCAGAGCCCCATCCAACCTGACCTTGAACATTTCCAGTACCCCTCTGAAGAACCTGTGCCAGTGTTTCACCACATTGAGTGTAAAAAAAAACCAAAAAAACACCTTCTTAATATCTAATCTTCCTGAAATGGGAATAATAGTGCAGAACTAAAGGCATTTGTCAGGATAATTGTAATCTCTCCTGCAATTGACCTGCTTTAAGGGGAAATCTGAACTCTTACAAATCCCTGATGAGCTTCAGAATCTCTCCTGTGTGGTCAAGGCAACATGTTGCCTACTTCTGTCGCAGGAAAAATCTTCTAACATTGTTAGATCATAAATTAGATGAAGGTTGTATATAGTGCTCAGCAAATCTACCTTCTTGAAATTGATTTCTTCTTGTTCCGTAGATATTCCTAACACCTCTCTGGGGAAATAGCCTTGTACTTTCATTCTAGACCACTGAGATTAAGAGACATCTGCACTGAGCTCTTTTGTTGCTTTCATTTTCTTCCTATGTTCTCTTCCCCGTATCCCAGTTGCAGTATGTTCCAAGTTATATCTCTATTTTATAGCCCTACCAGCACTTTTTAAACAAGAGCTTCAGAATATTGAGACAGAAGAAGGTGGTACAGCAACACTGAGGTGTGAGCTTACCAAACCAAACGCTCCGGTAGAGTGGAGGAAAGGAGATGCCACTCTCTACCCTGGCTTGAAATATGAGATGAAGCGGCAGGGCTCCACTGCTGAATTGATCATTTATGACTTAGAATTGGATGATTCAGGACAGTACACGTGTGACTCCGGACATCAGCAGACAACAGCTGTGGTAACCGTACATGGTAGGCTGAGTATTGACCCTTGAATCAATAGAAGTGAAGTACAGTTAGAGAGTTTCTGCTTGCAGTACCTGGTGTGATTAATGAGCTTTAAGGAAATAAAATGTTTTTATGGTGTCGAAATACGATGAACTCTCCTGCCCTCTGAGTGCAGGGAGTGTAGCTGTGTATGGGAATTGATAACAGAATGTTAGCCAGGTAGGTTGATGATTATTTCAAGCTTTTGATTTCTTCAGCAGGCAAAAAAAGGATGTCTGATTGGGCATAACATCCATCTGAGTTGATAAGAGATGCAATAATTGAGGGATAAAGGATTTCTATAACATGTGAACATGCTGTGTTATTACTTCAAGATTTGAGCCTTGAGTACAAATTTTGAGTGCAAACAAGTACATCCACATTTGTTTCCCCCACCCCTTCTACCATCCAGAGCAAGACCTTGCCTGAAATCCGAATTTCCTCTTCTGTTTATCACTTTTTTCATCTCTTACTGTACTGCCTCTTCTTGTGTTTCAAAAGCTAACTTGATCTTTTATATGCTGATGGAGGTTTTATTTGGAAGGAAAATGCACTTTGCTCAATATTGTGAACTTGCAGACCTGTATTAAGGAACACGGGTCCGTGTAAGAGGAAACACGTCCCAGTGATCTTTGACTGAAGCATCTGTTAGTTGGCCCAGAGACAATTCTGTAGGAATGTCTGATTCCTTCATATGACAAACCAGGTCATTCTCTGTACCACTCGCTCAGATCTGATCTTTCCTAACTTCACCATCTGTCCTCATTTCTTGGTTCCTGTAATGGTTGAAGACAGTTGCTACCAAGGCTATGGAATCATTAGAACGGGACATTTCTAAAGAATGATGGTAGGTTTAGGTCCTTTCCAGACTAAAACACTCTTAAAACATTTCCCTCTCAAATTTTGCAGCTCTGCCTGTCACTTTTAAGCAGCCCCTAGAGAATAAGGAATCAGAGGAAGGAAGCACAGCTGCTTTCTGCTGTGAGCTGTCAAAACCCAACGCTGCAGTGGAATGGAGGAAAGGAGGAGTGGGGCTGCGGCCCAGCCAGAAATATGAGATGAGGCAGAGGGAATGCCTGGTAGAACTCTTAATACATAATCTCAAATTAGAAGATACAGGAGAATACAGCTGTGATACTGGGGATCAGGAAACCAAGGCGTCTTTAAATGTGAAAGGTAGGTGCTGTGAGCTGACTCCTAAAGCAATAGATTTCATCCAGCGTGAAAAGCAAATGTTTGAATGTGACTATCTTGAAACACGATTTCTTTTCCCCTATAAATATTTTCCTTTTCATCAGACATACTAGGATTTTTTTTTTTTTTTCAATGAGAATGGAAGGAGATGATACTTGGTTTGATTCTTGGGTTCTAAGAAGAAATGTTTTCTAGCTTTATGGCAGGGGATAAATTAAAGAAAGAACAATACTTTTAACATAACATGCTGGAAGAACACCGACAATGACCTCCCTCATCTGTCAAGACTGTCCATGGAGTTTTGATCTTCTTTACTCTGGAGACCTTTGTTAGAACAACAGAAGGATAAAATCATTCAGAGAATTCAAGCCTGGGATAAATTGAATCAAGAAACAAAGGAAATAAATGTTATAAATGCCAATGGCTGCTGCCGATCCAGCAAGATCTCCCAGTAGCTTGAGGCAAACTAGAAAACATGGATCCTGCCTAGGAATATAGCACTTGCAGACTACAGTATCTTGTTCTCCCAAGTGTCAGTCTAACTGTGTTAACCAGGACTTGATTCAGGCTTCAGTAAAAGCTCCTGTTCCTTCTTTTTATTCCCTCTAGCTCTACCAGTTCTTTTCAAAAAGGAGCTCAAGGACAAGGAGGTGGAAGAAGGAGCTGCGGTGAAATTCCAGTGCGAGCTGACAAAGGACAATGCGACAGTGGAGTGGAGGAAAGGCACCATGGAGCTGTTCCCATGCACCAAATATGAAATCAAATTAAATGGTCGCGTAGCTGAACTCGTGATTCATAATGTAGAACCCGAAGATGCCTCTGATTACACTTGTGATACAGGAGACCAGCAGAGCACAGCAGTCCTCAGAGTGAATGGTTAGCATTGCGTCGAAATGGAACTGAGGATAAAAAGAATTCGTGAAATTGTGTGGATGATATTCTGTTATTCATTTGTGAATAAGGCATCTCAAAAGTTAAGGCAAAGAGGAAAGCAGGTGCCCAGTCATAAACCAGAATACAGAAAAGCGGATCTCATGGGACAGGGTTTGTAGAATGGTTATTTAAGCCTGTAAAGCACAGTTTATAGTTTATTGACTCGTTCTTCTGATGCTGATCAAAGCAAGAAGCTGCAGCATGGGTATTTTGAAATTCTAATAGATCTTTTGTTTTGGCACTTTGCATTCACTGCTGGTTCAGTGGAGTCGATAAGTCATTTAAAGAAGCATTTAAAAAAAATCTATTTTCAGTTTCTCTAATACCTTCCCATGACAATCCTGAGAACACCGCGTTTAAACACACCAGGAACAATGTCTGTGATTAACTGATGTCTATGAAATGTTTGTGTTTGTCTCAAACTGTTGAGTGCAACCTGTAGCTTTGATCTAAGCCACAACCTGTCAAACTACATCCTCTTGGCTGACCCTGACCCACAATGCAGCCATTGGGCCAGTTATGAGCTTGCTTTATGTGTATCACAATAGGATTTAGACAGAAAAACTACAACCATTGAGACTTCTGTTTTCATAACTGCTCATGATGGATGTTCCCTTCTCATTTTCATCAGTGACAAGCTGTTGTCTGAGCTGTTCTATGACTTGCTTGCATAAATGTAGTTAATTTGTGTATGTGTTGTCTGGAAAGATTCACTGTTGGTGGTCTAGAGTCTTAAAAAAGGTAGTAGAGAAATGTTTACATGTTTATGATGTTGGAAGTCACAAGTATTTCTGTAAAAATGAATGGGTTTGCACTAGTTTTAATCAGAAAGTACCAGATTTTGTTTAGTAAAGATCCTTATGTGTGTGAGAGTTTCTAACATCCAGAGCAACAGTATAAAAGGTATAACGCAGATGCCTTTACAGGGGGAACTTTCTGATCCTCTCCTTGCCTGGAAATACAGAACATAGGTCTGTTTATAGAGAAAAAAAAGTGTTGTTATCATCATACAACCACTTAATATAATTTCTTTCTGCAGCATCGGAACCCAGGCGCCTTGTGCTGAGTTGTCCAGATCTGGCGTGCAAGCTAATGAATGGAGCTTTAATTGTTTTTCACTTTGCAGCCGTCAAACCCCGGCTGAAGCAGCAGCTGAAGAATGAAGAAGTGGAAGAGGGAGGAACAGCCAGGCTGCGCTGTGAGATTTCCATTAGCAAAGCCGAAGTGGAGTGGAGGAAAGACGGAGTCGTCCTTCATTCGAGCTCAAAGTATGAAATGTGGCGGGACGGCACCCTCCGTGAGCTGCGGATTCATCGCCTGGAGCCCAGCGACGCCGGAGAATATTCCTGCAAGGCTGGAGATGAGACGACCTCTGCAAAACTGACTGTGAAAGGCAAGACCTGCTTACTGGGGCAAGGGGATTTTTCACTTAAAAATGCTAAGATTTTGCAATATAAATGTTACTATTATGATAAACAGTTGTGGTAAACACAGAGCAAGGTTTGATCAATGAATGCACCAAAGCAAAGATTCACTTGGTGGATGGGAAAGGATAAGGCAGCTGTAATTTTTGACTCATGGCATGAAATATTTGCTCGACTTCATATGCGTGTGAGTGAACAGATGGTCCCTCCCCAGCTCCCAGTCACATGGCAGCTGCATCTGGCCTTAATATCATTACAGACAGAGCTTGCTTTTCAGGCTGGACCACTAGTGTGGAACAATCACTGCTACCATCTCTACAGGCTACTTGATATTATAGATACTCGGGTACATTACACCCAGCTGCACTGATTTTTGTGCAGATGGTGACCTCACTTGTATGAATATGTACTGTGTTTGCTCAGGTGAGACCACACTATTTCTCCTTTGATGTTCTCCAGCAGAATTAGGGTCCATAATGCTTTTTACAGGCTGCCTGCATGATCTTTACACAGATCCGCAGGTTCCTGGCTGTCGTAGAAGCAGGTTTCAAGCAACTGAATCACAGATTCCCTGTGCTCACACTAATCCAGTAAGTCCTACTGAGAGCACAGTGACAGCCAGGTCGGAGCACACAATTCTCTTTGTAGAATGACAGCAGAAGGGATCAGGTTTTAATGTTATTCTATGAAGATACATAAGTGTTGATGTAGTAAGTTTAAAATCTGGAATTTGGCATCTAGCACACACACCTTATTCACCCAATTACATTAAATAAGTAATTAAAAAAACTCTATTCAATGTATCTCTGAGAAAGGGCAAGGAATAAAACTACTAACTGAAAGGTACTGGCTGTGTTATCGAGTAGACTCAAAGTAGTAAACCAGCAGTGTTTGAAACATGATTTAAAAAGCTGTGATATCTCCATCCTGGGAGGTACTTAATGTTCAGCTGGACGAGGCACTGAGCAACCTACTGTAAGCTGGTCCTGTTTTGAGAAGTGGTTGGACCAGATGACCCCCAGAATTCCACTCCAACCTATATTATCGAGTATTTGAATTATTTGATCCATTTTTTCCCCTTTCATGGCTTGACTACTGCTGGACTGTTTGCAGAGCCTGATGTGACCATTGTGAGTGACCTAAAGGACATGGTGGTGTTTGAAGGGGACGATGTCACGTTCCGGTGCCAGGTTTCTCACGAGAACGCAAGGGATATTGAATGGAAGCTACAGGACGTCGCTCTGCAAAATAACGAAATGAATGAGATTTCAGTGGAAAAAGGCAAGATTCACACCCTTACATTAAGGAAGGTGACTGAGCAGGACGTTGGCACCATCACTTTCCGAGTGGGACCCCACACATCAACGGCAGAGCTCACAGTGAAAGGTAAGAGTCATGTCGAAAAGAACAGGATTGGTGAGAACAAATGACTTTTTTTTTGCTAACAGTAAACTCAAGGCCATCGGTCACTCCTTGTTAGCTCATGGTAGTAGAGTGCTTGTCCTTCAGAGCATATGTGGTGTACTAGTTGTGTTGTCAGTGTGGATAAACAGTGGAAATGTCACAGTGGTCCTGAGACTAATTTATGGAAAAATGACTGGGTTTGCTCTAGTAGGTGGATAGACAAACCTGTAATTTTCATTGCTTCTGCTTTCCCTTTCCTTTCTTTTCTTTTTCTTTTTCTTTGCTGGAGTTGTTATTTCTCCCTAAACACTGTTTCGAAGAAATTCTCAAATACCCTTCTCCTTCACTCTTTGATACTGTTGGTCAGAGCAAAGTCCCCATCCCATCTGAACCAGTTGAAACATCTGTAAATTTCTGATTAGCACTTCAAGAAGTATTTGTGGCATGTCCTCAATATCCACTCACCTGATTTAACCCCTCAATATGCAATACAAAAGTTAAAGTATTTAAAGATGTAGTTGAAGCACTTAAATATTTAAAGATCTTAAAGATGGAGAGGGGCTCATGATTGGGGAGTGAGGGATGGGACAAGAGGTAACAGATTTAGGCTGAAAGATGGGAGGTCTGAATTAGGTTTTGGAAATAATTTTTTTGCTACAAAGGTGGCTGCCCCATCCCTGGAGGTGTTGAAGGCCAGGTTGGATGAGGCTTTGAGCAGTCTGACCCAGTGGGAATTGTCTCTGCCCATGGCAGGGGGGTTGGAAGAGGATGATCTTTAAGATCCCTTCCACCCTAAACCTTTCCTTGACATTTAACACTTAACTGTTCAGCTGTTGCTTTAATACTGCTGGGAAATGAGATAAAGGTGACTGTAAATGGCTTTTGCTGTGTTTGTAATTTCAGTGCCACCTCCAGTATTTAAGGAGAAACTACAGAGCACAGAAGTGCAGGAAGAAGAGACAGCCGTCCTCCGCTGCGAGGTCTCCCAGCCTAATGCCGCAGTGGAGTGGAAGAAAGGCACCCAGGTGATTTCCCCGAGCTCCAAGTATGAAATCAGGCAGGAGGGAACAATCCATATTTTGAAGATTCATCACTTAAAACCAGAAGACTCTGGCAAATACACCTGTGATAATGGAAATGAAAAAACAACAGCCACTTTAACTGTTAAAGGTAGGTTGTTCGGGTTTTTTTTTTTTCTAAGGTGAACAATTTGTTCTGCTTCCTTGGTGTAATACTAGTTAGAAGGTGTTGTCTACTCTCTTTAAAGAGCAGATATCTACCCTGCTTTAATGGCATAAAGCAACTGAGTCCTTTTGCTATCAGAAGTGATATTAAGTCTTGTGGTGTCCTGAGCAATGAATATGGAGGGGCACAAGGGTAATAACTGCTTCCACAGCCCTAGACTCTTTCTGGTCACTCAAAAAACCAAGGCTGGAATTAAAATTAGAATGAGGCCACTTTTGGTGCTGAACTACCTTTTGAGCTGTCGCTCCACCTGGGTAAATAACCCTCAAGAGTCAAACTGCCCAAACTTACCTTAGCGCTCAGCTTCAGCTGAAGAGCAAGTCACCCAAATGTTTCTGGGGCCCAGGGTCTTAAAAATTGGTGTAATGTGCCAATCTGTCCAGTTTTAAAATCTACTCTGTTACAAATACAATACTGAGGTCACTTTTTCTGATACAGAAGATCAGCTAAAATAAAGAGGAGCCAGGAGGTTCTTGTAAAGCGTCTTTTGAAATATCTCTTGAGGGCTCTTCCATGAAAGGCATGCACCTGCCTTCTATCACACTAACATCAGGATCCAATGATACCAAAATATTTGTACTGTAAGCAGATCCTCTGATGGTGGCTGCCCATTTGTGCTTGTGTGTGGTCCCAGTCACTCCAGTGCTCTTTGAAAAAAAACTCCAAAACCAGAAAGCTGAGGAAGGCTCTACAGTCACACTTCATGTAGAGCTCTCAAAAAAAATGTGCCAGTGAGGTGGAAAAAAGGGTCAGTCTTCCTCCAAGCCAGCAACAAATACAAGACCAAGCAGACAGGGTCTGCTAGGGAGCTACTCATCCATGATTTACAGCTGAAGGATGCTGGAGACTGCATCTGTGATTCTGGTGATAAGCAAACTATAGCTTCCTTGGTAGAGAAAGGTGACAAAATACTTTCACTTCACTTTTTAGTGACCTTTAAGTTAGTTTAGATGTTCTGTATGTGAGGTTCAGAGACACTGAAGCAGAGAGTCTGGTCCTTATT
>WAAB01009271.1:0-35769 GCA_013389865.1 Piaya cayana
AGGTCACCGCGCTCCCAGGGGGCATGTTGGTAACTGTGACTGAAAACTAGATTAACCTGACATTTAATTTGTTTCTTTCTCCTTTGTTTTTCACCTCATTATCTTGAAATGGTAAAATTATCTCCATACCTTAATTTGTGCACTTCTTATATCAGCAAACTGGAAAACAAACTTGACCTTAAGTTTGGTGGTTTTTTTTAGTGTCGCTGAAGTTCTCAGTTTCTTAGCTTTACTTTATAATGCTTGATTTGGGATAAAGTGTCCCCAGCTTGTACTCACCTTTTTTTTCTCTTCCTCATGCACGCACACGCACGTGTGCACACGCACACACACACACATATGTGAACATGCTTCAATTTCTACTTTAAAATAATTTCCTTCTCCTTTTTTTCCAAAGAGGTTCTAAAGACCCCAGGGGCATGGTTTAGTGATTGACAGGAATGGTTGGACTCCATAATCCAGTGGGTCTTTTCCAACCTAGTGATTCTGTGTGAAATGCTCTTTCGAAACTATTGTTCTTGTTGTCACTGTTAACTAGCAGCACAGGAAAAAATCTACAGGTTGCTGCCACTTAAGAAAAATGTAACCAAAATCTGAGATTTCTTGTTTATTGCTAATTTTTTTTCTCTGATATCTCATTGATACCTAATCCAAAGCATGTGTTGAGCTGCCTGTGGAATATGTTGGGATGACATAAATGCCTTTAAAGGAGCGTAGAAACAAGTGTGTCTGTAGTGATATGTGTATTTCAAAAATACAACCAGCTTCCTTCTATTTTAATATTTCTAAATTGCAGATAACATGGACCACACAAGGGCATGAGCAGCCTGCTGGAATGTGGCTCCTTCCAGAATGACTGATCAAGAGTAACTCTGTCCCACATTCAGAAAACCTACCATCACTCATGACTATTTTAGGGGCTGTGCTGTTTCCTTGGACCTGAAAAAATACTGCCAATGTCATTTTGCTTACCAAGGTATTACTAGAAAACTAGCCTTGAAGAAGGAAGAAAAGCTTCTGAAAAATGATTGCCACCATGGAAGTGTTCTATTTCTTGTGACATTTTCCATGACTTTTAACCTGTATCTCTGAAGAGAGGACGATGAAAATATTGGGGAAAAAATATTGTGCAAAACCAAAAACAGTAGCAATACAGATCCTGCAAAAGGGGAATATTTTCCTCATCTTTAAACTGTTTGCCTCCTCTAATTGAATGTGTATGTATGCTCAAGACTTTGTTGGACCAAGACAACAAATCTTGTCTCTAATACCAGGTCAGTCTGTGGCTTGGCCGGTCTATTGTTGCACTAAGCTTGAATGAAAAAGTACAGGAAACCCCACAAAGAACTCTGCTTATAAGCAAAATGAAAACATTTTTTTTCTCATGAATTTAACATCAATTCCATATACAAAGGATAAAACTACCTTGTGTTGACTTTGTGTAAAACAATTGACACACTGTATTTGTGCTTCAGCCAGTTTTACTTTGTTTTTTATAAGGACAAAATGTGGTTTCTACCAAATTAATGAGAACTTGCTCCCCACCAGAAGCTTGCGGAAAACAGCCCGAGTATGGCCACTAACTGACTTGTCATTTCCATGATTTTGCCAAGATACTGGTGTGGCTCACTGGCAGTGCCTGCAAGAGCTGGTGGGGACTGCAGTGGCTGGGAAGGAAATAATTGCCAAGGTGTTTTTAAGAAAATTATGAGAGAAACAGGCAGGAATTTGACACGAGAAAGGATGGGCAAGTTGGAGTAGAGGGCATCTGTGGCATTCAGGCAAAACCTTGTTGTTGTCATTGAGTTTGGGGGCATTTTTTACCTCCATATGGAAGAATAATGCAGTACGTGGATCGCGATGAATGTAAGTGGATTAAAACCAAAATAGGCAAGCACGTGACCAAAGACACATTGTAGGTACAATTACTTATCCAATCCAATGGAGATGGGTTTCACAAGGGCCCCCTCTTGTCCTGAAACATCTTTTTCTCCTTGTTAAAAGGCATTTAAAAGCACAAAATACTTTTATTAAAAATGCTTTTCAGGGCTAAATGACGTTAAGAGCACTTTCTATAGTTTGCATTGCTATTTAGGAAAGCATGTTATTTCTTTTTAATTTGCTCACTCATTCCTGAATAACTTTTCATAGGACTCCAGACACTGCAGTGTGACAGCTAAACCAAGGAGCATTGGATGCGATGGAATTGCTCTACAAGCAACCTTGCCAAAGGCCCTTTTGCTGCACAAAGCTGGCTCTATCTTTGTATATTGAGGGAGCTAAATCAATGTTAAATGCTTGGCTCTTTTCACAGGACAATGACCAGGACCTAAGCTGCGTCCTTCCTTTTTGATTGACACTTGAAACGTTGAGTTGGAATCAGCCAGAGGCACTGCTACAAGCTTGAAGCCTCTGCTGGGGATAACAACTGGTGACATCTGCAGAAAGGCCGACAAAAGGCAGTTGAAAGCCGTGTTTGTTGCTTTCCCCTCTCAGATCTCCTCTCTTTCATGGAGCTCCTTACTTGCTTTAATATTATGATTCAGCACCTGGCTCTTTTGAACCTTGCTTTAAACTTCAAAAGGCGAGGTGGTATTAACAAACATGAAACGAAAAAGTGGCAGTAGTTTGATTTACTGTTGTCGTCTTATCAAGGGGGTTTTTTGTCACCAGCTGCCACTTTCTGTCATCTTTGGAACCATTATCATTTCTCTAAAATCTAAAAGACTCCACTTAATAACAGCTTTGAATACAGGCAGGATCAGTAACATATACAGTTCTGGGATGACAGGACTGTCAAATGAAAAGAAAGATGTTGCCAAAAAAAAAAGAAATTCTTTAAAAAAAAAGCCAATAAAACAAATAAAAGCTGTAGTACTTCTAAGTGACCTTGATTTCAGAATTAAACAAATCAAGCACAAATCCATTGTTCTTTTTGAATTCTTTCTGCACTTTTCTTGCAACTTTTCTTTTTTGTTCTCAGAAATAAGGGGAAACAAAGCCAAGGCTTCCAGAAAAACTGTTCAGTGCACAACAAGCACTTGGTATCATACAAACACTGTAAGCTCCTTGCTTGTAAAAGTACCAGTGATAATTGCCCGTCTTGTTTCACTGCCCTCCTTGCGTAAAAGCTCTGACCTGGGCTGAGACGGAGCCTTGAAAGCTAGGGTAGAATTCCTGGTTCAAAGATGTCCCTGCTGTCTTTCCCAATAGCACTGTGCTCTCCTTTGGCTGCTCTGTGAAATGCCTGAAATGCCTCTGTGCCTCATCAGGATGGTTTTCCAGGTTCAATTAAAAGCAATCAAATACAAAGAAGTTTCTGGCCATACACCTACTTCACTTTCTCAATTTCCACCTCATGATCTTCTACAGGAATATTATCCTATCTCTTTCCATCAGTTGTTTTGTAATGGTGTAGCCAATGAATTTATCTGGAAGGAGAAATTTCTCCTGGTGCCTTTTAAACTCATCAATTGTTTGATAGACATCTGATTATCAATGGTGACCTCTACCTTACATAGATCTGAATTTGTGCTTCTGCTTCTGTGCATTTTGGTACTTCCTTCCACCTGTGCAAAAAGAGGGAAAATCACTGCAAAACCAAGGGAATCATCCTTCATGTTCCTAGTGTTTTCCCTCTCACTGGCTACGTGCAACACAAAGCAACAAGGGAACAGCTGTTCCAAAATACCTTCCCCAACATCTCAGCAACTGGTGTCCCTGTCACTGCTCATTGACCCTTTCCAGACCCTTTTAATCACAGGAATCTGGGGTGGTTTAGTTCCAGTATCTCTTGCTAAAATGGGGATGAAAACAATTAAGTGAGAATTTTCTGTAACGTGAAAATGTTGATGCCCTGACTCATGTAAAACCAAGATTGCCAGCATCCAAAGCTGATATTTATTCTTTTTCTTTTTTTTGCATTGGGATGTGACAAAACTCATACAAATATGAGATGAAGTTTGCTAAAAATACCTATTATATTCTGACTGAAAAGCTCACTCTATAGTTACACTAAAGTTTTCTCATGGAACATGTCCACATTTGAAAATTTAGTCATTTTAACAAGTGTTCGTTGCCAGAAGAAGTTGTGTGGGAGATATTGTATATTTATTTGTTCCAGACTTGGAACATGTTAGAATATAGGCTGTATCCCTGTTTACTGCTGTATGAATGAATGTGTTACCCAATTATGAATGAAAGATATCATAAGAAAAAATAAGTAAGGGTCTTTTCCTGATATGTTATTTTGATGGGAAATCAAGAATATGTTTAACATATTAGGTCAAGTGGAAATCTGAGCTCGAGTCTACTAAAAGTGCCTGTGACCCATAGGAACACAAACAACGTGCCCATGTTTTGTTGGGGTTTTTTTGGTTAGTTTTTTTTCTTTAATTTACCCATGAAAATTAAGAAATTCTGAGAGAAAGAACATGTATGTGAAAGTGTTGGTAGAATTGAAGGTTTCAGATACACGCGGACAAAGACTTGATGACTATATTATAAATATACATACATAAATAAATAGATACATATGAAGTATATTTCTGAAATTCAACTACTATATGGTCCATATATTCATGTATTCGCTCATACATATTTTCAGAATATTTATAATTATAGCGGCATATGTATACAGCAATGTACACATATATATATTTATAAATAACAGCACACACATAGATATAATTGTAAATATATTTACAGCAATTATATAAATGTTTTGAACATATAGCAGCTGAATTTTGGTTTTATGGTTTCCTGGACAGATTTTCAAAGTGACAAAACTGAGATCAGTGTTTACTTAAAATCAGTGACAACAGAATCCAAGATAAATACCTGGCAGGGTAAGAAAACTCTATGTGCAATGAAGTCAGAGCATCTGATGAATTTGAAAATATAATCCTCACATTTGGTGAACACTTTTATTGTATCTACAAATTGCCTAGTATAAATTCCCAGAACAAGAAATGAGAAAGCTGTGCAGTGTTAAAACACTCCCACAGTCTCTACCAGGAGGTCTCTAGTGCTGGCAGAACAAGTCAAAGAAGGGAATTGGAGAATCACGTCAAATCTGTTATGCAAGATGAAAACTACTGATTTGGAGGCATATCTTCTGAAGGAGCACCTCTGTATGTGAAAGAGACATACAAGTGAAAGGGCCTGGAAATGTCCGAATGCCTTACATTTGTGTCCAAGGTTAAACAAACAAACAAACAAAAACCCCTCAACAAAAACAACAAACAGAAACATTGCAAGGCTTCAGTCAAGTCCAGCAACTCCTATGCAAATTTACAAGTAGTTTAGTCAACATGCAACCACTCCCAGGAAAATGGAATGAGAAGGAAGTAATATATAGAGATCTTTATGAATCAGCTTTTTACGTGGTCTGCTCTGTACTTGTTTTTAGGGAAAGCAATGAATAGGGGTTGTTTCATCAGAAAGAATGAGGCTGTGGATCTGTTTCAAACTGATGGCATCATTAAAGGTATTTTTGAATGAAATTACTGAAACGAATATCCTATAATCCTGATTATTTTGGTAGTACATACAATAAGGAAAGCAATTAATAACTGAGTTCAAATATACATCCAGAAAGAGCTATCAGTCCTTCAGAGAAAAGTCATGCATGCAAACCTGTCAGTTTTTAAAGTAGAGTGCAAACATATGGATTAGGATGGTCCAATCACTATAATGTAGTCAGTTTTTAAAACGTTGTTCAATATCCCTTACCATAGACTCTTAAAGAATACTAAAAAATTCCTGTTGTGTTTTAATGCTTAACTGACAGATATGAAATAAAGGGTAGGAATAAGCAGCAATCATAATTTTAATGATGGAGTTGAGGTTACCAATGTGGTGTTGAGAAAACTATGCTGTTCTGTACGTCCATTAATCACTGGGAAAAGGTGTGAACTCCAAAATGGTATTGTTTGCTAGTAGAAAATTTTACTGAAAAGCTGCATCAAAAGCTGATTCTGAAAACCACTGAAGAAACTCACAAACTAAATGGTGGGGTGGCAGAAGAGCAGGTGAAATTCAGTGTTGCTATTTTTAAAATTATTATGATAGGGAAAAATAACTCTGAATATATTCCTGCCATTCATGAAGGAGATCTTTGAGTCATTAGCGATACTGTAAAGTCAGACTCTGAAAACTTCAATGCAGTAAGCAGTGACAGTCACAGAGAAAAGAAAAAATGTAAATAATCATTAAGAAAAGAAGTAAGACAAATGCCAGCAACAGTGGGCCACATCCTGTGCTGAGAGCAGCTCTGCTTACTTGTCCTCCTTCTCCAACACAAAAAGTATTCAATTGTGCACGTGTAGGAAGAGAAAAGCGAGGACAACTAGAGAAGGCAGAAAATAATGAAGACTTTTTGCCTTGGAAAATGAGTAGGTGTAGAAAATCCTAAAAACTACAGAGAAGTTGACTAGGGCATGATTATGATTATTATTTCCCAGAACATAAGAACTAATGTAACCTTATGAAATGAGAAAGCAGCATAATTGAAAGAAATTACTCTAACACTCATTGCTCTATTAAATTTTACAACTTATTCCCAAGTAATATTGTAGAAGCCCAGGGTACAAATGGCTTGAAAAAGCAGCTACACAGGAAGATTCCTAAAATGAAGACCTTTTTTTTTAATCAATTATCTTTGGACAGTTAATTTGTCTCTTATAAAGGTATCTTTAAAAATTGCTATATATTAATATGATGGTAAGCTACACTACTTTTAGCATCTGTGATCATTCCTGTGTCTATATTTCAAACAGGAATTGCCCTTTCCCTTTGTTAAAAATTTGCTTACAAAACCCCTCATCTGAGGATTAACTTAAGCCATCCTTTCAAAAACTGAGCTATATCTAGCTTTACTTGGGTTGTATGGGTGATGTAAGACTGTCCAACTTTGAGTAAATGCAGGAGATAAGCAGCGCATTTTAAAGTTTTTCTGACACCATTCATTGTTTGCAGGATTAAGTTATAAGGAAGTCTGTACTATGACAGCAATTAAAATGCTCATATGATTACTTCTTCACTTACTTCTTAAAGCTGGTTATGTTGTGGATACTTGTCTTTCTGCATATACTACCACCTTAAGGGAGAACCTACACTGATCGCTCCTTCACTCAATTTCAGGCTGCTACAGGCAAGAATTTAAAAAGCCAAGCTCATAGTAGTCATTGAGAAGTGAATACTCCAGAAAAAATGCTCTAAAGCTCCCTGCTCACTACTAATAACAGCATGAAGCATGTTTGCCTAAACTTGAGTCCCATCTCTGTAGTTTGATGGTCCCCTTCATTTCAAGACCCACCCTAGAAGGGGGTGCCTTCACAGTTTTATGACAAACATCTGGCCAAGAAATGAGAGATTTCTGTTCATGCTTTGTCAAAGTCAATTCACCTCCTCACTCTAGGAAAGGGTAACAGGCCCCAGGTAACAGGTTAATGACGTCTTGCAAACATTCTCCCATGGAAAGTGTGTCAATGTGAAGAAAGAAAGTCTAGATTTTTGAGACTAGAGACAAGTAGATGTAGGATTGCATGGTTTTCCTTCCAATTTTCAAAGACTGCAGAGAAGGGAGCTGTTCTGGATTTTATACCACCCATTATGCACTTAAACTCATGAGTGGAGACAGCAGGAAAAATCCAAAAGACTACTCCTGCAATCCACGCCCCTCACACACACGCATTTCATCCAATATGTCATACTTTTCATTTTTGTTCTTTTTTTTCTGGATTTACAGGTGATTCCATGCATCATTTCAAGCATGGTGTCCCCAGATTGAACCCAGATAATAAGCACTAGCACTAGTCACTCCTTCATCACTATACCACAGCAATGGGTGACTTTTGGCAGATAGAGCCTGGTGGGTTAAATCCCAGCAGATCAGAAAGGGAACTATAGGTTACTATTAAAAAGTGGATCAGCCTGTCTACTATCTGGTCACCTTCCCCTGAGTATACACCTGCATCAGCACTTGGGGACAGGAGGTGACTTTTCTTCCTCCTTTCTGTATGCCTGTAGCTGCTGGACGTGGGTTGAGTGCCTCACTGTCGAGACTGGAGCAGATCTGTACACACAGGGGTAGGTTGGCAGCCCAGGGCAACCCTCAGATAAAGCAACTGGAGATTTGGTATGCTCAGGTGCTTCTGAGGTTACGTGGTTGCTGAGTGCAGAGATTTATGCTGCAAGGTGCCTCTGAATGTCTAAAATCTTGCTGTAGCACTGGTTTAGCATGTGGTCTGTGGTTTGGATCAAGCCCCCAGGTCCTTCCCTAACACTGTACTTTGGGGTACTTGACTGCTTCCCCAGCTGCATGAAGTATGTTAAGGGACAAAATGAAAAACACAGAGAAAATCAAACGGCACTTTCTCAATTCTGGGCATTGCACATAAGTAACTATATTGGATACTCATGGGTGCGTGACTCAGTAGCAGAAGCTCCTTTGGATCCCTGGTCAGCATTAGTGGCAGCCAGTTTAAGCATATATTTTGGTTTTATTCATATCCACTATGCACAGCTAATCCTGCACTGAGGTAAACTCTACAGCGAGTTGAAATCATGTGTTTCATCAGGAAAACTCCCTCATGCACGTGCTTCTTCCTCTAGCTAAAAATATCCCAAAGCAAAACCTCCGAAATGGCACCCTCCTCTGGCTCAGCCGCACCCACAGCCAAACACACTTATCTGGCAGCAATGATGGAGATGAAAACTGCAGGAAACTTTATAACAAAACAAACAGGACTGTGACAAACGTGCACAAAACTCTGGAGATCCTAATTCCTGTCACCTGACCACAGCGTATCAAATGTCAAGAAGGAGCAACTACAAAACAGTGACCAGCCTGCATGCCTTTCCCTTGGTCAGGTGGGAGCTGCGCACATTGCACCAGTCTTATTTCAATCACAGCAATGAAACCTCTCCTGGAAAGACAGCCATGGGACTAAAAAAATTCCATTTACAGCATGTATATTCCATGGACATAATCCCCAGGACATGGACACTTCCAGCAGGCACATGATTTCCAGAGATTGCCACGAAACAACAGAGAGCAGGATATGGCTGTGTGTGGTGTAACGAGGTAAAGTACATGTAATTCAGAAATTCATATATAAATACATCAAGGTTTGGCAGTTACTTGTGTTCACTTATTGTGTGTCACACTCTAATAGTGATGAGAGGCTCAATTTCTCCTTGCAATTTCAAGAAGTGCTAGCTTCTATGTAATGATTGAGGGCTATGGGTTTGCTGCTTTCACTGCCACTGAATGCACTCCACAAAAACCATCTGGTGGCAAGGCACACGAACCAAGACTCTGCCTGACCTTCTGATGCACATATTGCTCTAATCCTTTTATACATTTATAAAAAAACACACCCAAAGGAAATTCCCAGAAGCCTCAAGTTTTGCTTTTTATTGCAGCCTCAAGAAAGCGGTACATCACCTAGTAACACAGCTTTTCTAGAAGTCACTGAGACCATTTTTCAAGTAGGCATTGTGATTTATCTTGAGCATAGATTAGGAATAGAAATTTTTTCCCACATTCATGTGCTTTTCCAGTGATCCCCTGTGTTAGAAATCACACACATGCAAGTACCAGTCCATCTTCAGTACTGAGCTTGGAGAACTTGTTCTAAGTAGCAGAGGTGATGAGCAGAGGTGATGGTTCATGGTCATGTTCACCTATCTCCAGTGCCAAAGCTTTTGAAAGAAAGCTCCAGGTTCAGCCCAACAGACCTGATGCACCCTTATGCAGCTCCTGATGTAGTTATAGGCTTGTTGTGGTGCCTAAAAGCAGGAGGAAGAAGAAATTTGTAGGAAGGTTGCCAAAGAAGAACTTGCTTCTCCTCCTGCAGCTCTCACCATGAAATATGTGCTTGGCAGAAGGCATAGTACATGCCAAATACTACCTCAGGAGACTATGAGACCAGGAAGCTACCTTATTTTGGCTCTTGAAATGATTTTTTTCAGCAGTGGTCTAAACATATTGAGTTCATTGTCAAGCTAAGAAGTGATTGTTTTGCCCATTTCAACTGTTTTTACTTTGAAACCCAGCACAAAACTTGGAGCAGATTAGGTAGAAAACAATCTTTGCCTAAGTTCCATACCAGTTCCAGGTTCACTTGGGAGTTTGGAGATACCAGATGCTTTCCCCATGTGGACTAAGCTGGTCGCCCACTAATTCTGGGCTGAGACAGAGAGGCCTTGTAGGGAGGTTGTAAATGATGGTTCTTCTCGCTGTGGATTCATTCTGTAGCTGGGAAGAAGGCTTTTGGTCTCAAGAGCTGTCAGCTGAGAACTATTCACAAGCAGTAGAATTTACTCTGAAGGAAACAGAAAACATTTCAAGTGGCTTCAGCAATGCAAGGCTCAAAAAAGTGAGAAAAATATACAGGCATTTCTCAACATATTTGTGCTTACAGGATGTCAATTCCTTGCTTATTTTGGAAAGAAAAACATTCTTTCAAGATAATGAAATTTATGGTCTAGTGAAAAAAAAGTCAGCTGTGTGACCTCCTGACCTTTCATGACCAAAATCCTAACAAGTTATGAGGGGACATATGATTCTTTCTTTTTCTTACTTAATCTCAGTATTTAGCATATGTGTCACAGTCTAATTTCAAACTTTTTGCTGTTTCAAAAGACCCAGGCTGTTGCCAATAACACTTGAGTCAACTTTAACACTACCAGAAAAAATTATATTCCTACCTAAAACCCTTTTTCCTTCGAGCTTTTCAACTTTGAGGAGCTTGCTGAGTCCAGACATGTGCTTTCAAACTGAAAGATGATAAATTTAGGCAGGCAAATACATGGTCATGGGCAACCTGAAGAGCTGAAGGAACACTTTTTACACTGCCTCCCACGAACCACAGCTGAGAAGCACCAAGCTACAGAGCAGTGGGGAGGACCTCTCTCTCTCTCTCTCTCTCCAGTGAAATATCTCAGATAAGTGGGATATATCAATTTAATAACCTAGATTGCCCTTAACTCTTAAGTCAGATTAAATGTCAAGCTCCTCCCACACTAGAATTTAGGGCAGTTTGTATTCCTCGCCTGGCCTTTTACAGAGACAGGGACCATCTGCACGTCCTGGGTCCTGTCCAGGTTCACACTCTCAGTGCTTTAGTATGGTGATGTTTGGTTTTGGTGGTCTGGCCCCCATTTAATTTCAAAAGAAGTAAAATGAAATTTTTATTTTTTCTTTCCATTTAGCCTAATAAGTTCTCTATATTTCTAAATTACCATTTCTTTGCATGTGTTCTCTGTAGAGCTGCCAGTCAATGTCAAATGAGGTGTATAAATCAAAACTCTGGTTATGTTCTGATAGCATTATATAGACTGGCAGAAAAACACAGGTGAACAAGTGTCACATCTACATGAGGCTTTTTTCTTCCTTTTTAAATTGAGACATCTGTCTAATCTCAGTACTTTCCCAGGAAATGAATATAGGCACCTCAGAAGCTTATCTGAGCTTGATGTTAAAGAAAAAAACATTTCTATGGGCACATTTGTACCTGTCAGCACTTATTGTAGAGTTCTCTCTCTATATATATTAATGTGAGTGACATCAGAATGATTAAAATGATTGTTAATGTTAACACTGCCTTAGCCCCTATTTTACCCAGTTTTGAAAGGGAGACTTTCCTTGAACCCAAGTGAAAGTAGGTGTTGCATCACTTTTTAAAATCTTTGTGGAACCAGAGAAAAGCAAAGACAAATACAAGGAAAGTCAGCAATGCACATCACATGGGATTATGGACACATACCTCTATCTCTCTGCTGGTCTGATAAGCCTTCTCTGAGCTGTTTCTGCAAGACAAAGCCATTTCTACAGAACAAAAGTAGAGCTAAGACTTTCCTTTCCCCACATCTAGCCACATCCACACTTGAGTGAAATGCCTTACATGTAAACCAAGCCTACTCAAAGACATCTCAACCTTGACATTCTGTTTTCTTTTGCAAAACTCCATTTCTTTACCACACTACTTGCCTGGCATGCTCCCACATGAAGTACAGTTATCAGAATAATAATTAACAGGCTCTCATTAATTTAGGATCAAACAATACCCCCTAATGAAACAGGGACCAACCAATGTGATCCCTTAAAGTGAGGCGTATGCTTTTCTTACACCTCGTGGCATCTAATCTGCCGTAACCATTAGGCACCGAGCTGACCGTAAAGGCCCATATAACATTGAGTCAAGGACAGTTAATGGATGCTGGAGCACAAACAAGAGTGCTCCAAGCATGTCAGTCAAGACTAACCTGAGGCAAAAACATCAAAATGCAGGTTGGAGTTTTGACATTCCTGCAGGCTCTGTACGCCTCGCCAGTGAATTTTTAAAGTCAATATCCCCCTCCTGCTCGTGAACACTTTCTATCTGATGAGTAGCAGTAATGTGGATCTGATTGAACTGTGACTAAAGTATTACTTAAAAGGCAGCTTTGACTGCATGTGCATGTGTGTGTGTGTGTTGTTGTTTTTTTTTTTATAAATGTCTGTGATAACAATAAAGACAGTTTGCACAGATTATCACAGGCTGTGTCTTTAGACTTCAAGGTTATATGATTAGGAAATTAGAAAAGAGATGAGATTAGAAAAACCACAGAACATTTTGAAAAAGAAAGCTTTTTTACGAATTATCTGTGTACTGAATTTGCACAGAATCTGATAGATAAATCTTCTAATATTTGGAAATGGATAAATGCAGAAATGTAAATAGAAGGAACCAGCTTGGGAGCGCACGCCTGGCAAAAGTTCAAAAATAATATTAAGTATTCTAATTCGCTTAGAGCTTACTTATAAAAAAATGCATATTGTGATGTAAAATGTAATGATTTCTGCATAGAAATGTAATGAGCAATAATAATTGCTCTGGGTGAGCTTAATACACACTGTTAGAAAGTGTGGTCCCTTTGCCTTCAGTTTTCACATTATACCTTTATTTTCTTTTTCCTCTTTGCACAGTGGAAATGATTAAGGTAAATGGACAAAAAAATTAAGCCAAGATCATTCCTAATATTAGGCAATATATGTGAGCATGTAGGGATGCAGTAAAATTGGGGTGGTGGCAGCAATAAACACACTTCCTATTACTGGAAAAGAAGGTGTGTTTTCAAGGGGAAATTATTTTAGCTGAAGTGGTACATTAGTATTTAGAAGTCCTGAGCAAAATTTCCAAGCAAGATATAAAGTTTGATTAATTTAGGAAGCCATCATTTTTGTGTATTCTCTGGAGAGTTTCTGATATTGCACTCATGGTGAACATTTTGGTGGGGGTTATTTTACTATTAGAGCACATCAGTGGGCGAGCCTTTTGATGTATTTTTTTGTTTGTCTCGTGACCTTTCACTTGACACCATCCTGTTGTTTCTTTGATTGGAACTTTTTTAAACTTTTAATTTTCCCTGGACTTGAGAGCATGCATATTCCAGTGGCACAATAGCACAAATATTTTGCATTAACTGCACACATCTTGGGCAAATTATTTTTCTTTGCCTCTTGGCTTCGTGGAACATTGCTATGCCCTACTAAACAGTTGCATTTCAGCACAGAGACTGTTGCATTCAGGAGTGGAGAAACTGTACATGGCTTGTTGAGAGTCCAGACTTCTCTGGTTTCTTTAGGAATGCACTGTGATATACAAATAAATGGGTAATAAATTTCTAAAAATTTTTTTATTTCCTACAAAAAAACCCAATACTTTACCTAAACTTTTATGTACAGCTGTTCCTTCTCTATGTAGAACATTTGTTTGACTCTGATTCTTTTTTCTTTTTAATGATTTGCTTCAGACTATTTACACTTCATTTTAATTAGGCCCCTGTACCAGAGCAAAATGCACTTTTCAAAAAAAAAACCCCTGTGTTAACAATAAAAGCACTTTGGTTTTAACAAAAATATTTTAACATTTTGTGATAGCAATACAGATGTTTTGGACAGATTATCACAGGTAATATCTAGATGTCCAGGAGGTTTCTACTGAAGCCAGTGTTCAAACACCTCTCTTTTCCCTGATTGAAGACCCATAGTGCACTGAAAGAAATAGAAGTGAAATTATCAAATCCCAGCAGTAGTTTTCTATAGCATCATGCTTTTCTCTCTTGTACGAGACTTAGCATAGTCTAATGATCTCATGATAATGTCATAGCAACTCTGTGGAGCAGAGACCATATTAAGATGTCATTCTGATGGCAAAATAATGTCTCTGTAGAGACCTTATGACAAATTATAGCAAAACAAACTCAATACAAGTCTATACAGAGCACATTATCACGTCAAGAGAATAGTATAATTTAATAGATCTTTTCTTTCTCTAACTTCTATGAAAACAATGTTGATACCTGCCTATGAGAACAGAAGTAGAACATTAAGGCAGCAGTGAAATTCAATCAGTATCTGTTCTTACCTCATCTCTGAAGTATTGTTTATGAGCTGCAACACTGCTTGAGCATATTAAAATGCACTAGATCTTTTTATCTTAGATTTGTTTACAATGAATATCTTTATCTTTCATCACCTAATTAAAAGAGTAAAGGAAAAAAATAAAAATTCAATGACTGCAAATTATGCAGCAGCACAGAAATATGGTCTGACCATAAAGATGCTTGTGCCAATGCCTTGGGGTAATACCAATCTTAAAGATGCCACCTGGCATGGCAAGTGGCCCCCAAATCCCAGGGGTGTGTAGGAGTCTGGGTCACCATTCTTGGCTCCATTGATGATGCTGGGGAAGGGTAGCATCTTGATATGCTCCTGACACCCAGGCGATTGAAGGGGACTGGGACTGCAGCAGGATTCCTAGTGTGAGCAGGCTCCTGTGCTGTAACAGGAGGACACTGGCACCTGGGAACACTGGGAACAGTGGAGACCTCACTATGCAACTCCAAAGGACATGCTAGCTTCAATCTCTTTGCTGTTTGATCCAGTTCAACACAAGACTCAGCCATATGGGTCACTATGATCTGATTAAATTAAGGATGCTAGAGAAGCCTTAAACCTGAATTTCCTATTTTAATTTGAATGTTATTTTTTTATGCTTAGCTAATAGTCACAATCATGTAGAGTGTGCTAGTCCATTACCACTATGTTAATGGCCAGCTAATACTCAGAAGCCCTTGGCATTGCCTTGGGGCTTGAATTCCCAGATGGTCATTAACTACCTAATAAAAGACCACCACATCATACATAATTACTTAACATCTTGTACTTGAAAACATATTAAACAAAGTGAGCTTTTAAATATTTAGAACTAAATTACATTAAATAAATGTTATTCTTGGTAAATAAATTGAGAGATGGGGATGTACTATATGGAATTAAAATCTTGCTGCTGCTTCCTCATGACTCAATTGGTTCAGCACGCAAAATGAACACAGTCCATTTGCAGAGGGGTACTCAGCATATCAGTGATTCATTTCTAGTTAATGTTACTCTTTAATACTGAGGCACATGTAACAAAAAGGTGTTGCTTTTGTTTTTCTTTTCATAGTGTGCACATTAATTGAAGTTATAAGGAGAATGTCTTTGCATGCACTGGTGTCTGTTCAGCTTAAGCATGACAATGTTGAGGTTTGTGCTGTGTTTCTAAGGATGCTTCTTCATTCAGGGGGCAAACATGATCTACATAGAACACCCCTCATAATGTTTCCAATGTTTGAATTATGACTATTTTGAGTCAGCTTGATGAAAACAATATAGATCAGACAAGATCCCAGCTGTATGTATTAAAGAGCAAGTCTGACGGACACATAACTAATGTGTAACTTCAGACAGTGAAACCAAGAGGATCAGACACACATCTCAGTGCTGCTTATCTTGCCAAATATTGGTAGGATGTAGATCTATACACTTAATTATCCACAAAGCAGATACAGTGCAGGCTATAACCCTTTCCCACAATATCCTATCCCCATGGAACACCTTGCAGGCACAGGAATGATGTCAAAGGGTACAGCCTGGGGGATGGTGCTGTCTCTTGGGAGTTTGACTGAGGCCCAGGTGAGTCTTAACACTGACTGCCTCATCACCAAAGCAGGCAGGGACAGCTTGTGGCTGCTGGTTTGAAAGAAAGCAGTGGTTTGTATTTGGAGGAGAAGAGGCAGACATCCACATGAATGGTGGTGAGTCCAGGTTGAAATACAGATTTACTCAGTGCTGATCAGTGTAGAGGCAAATTTGGATTTCCAGACATAAGATGGCCCTCCCTTTCCTGAATGCTCAAGACTTCTTGCCTCACTGTAGAGGACAGTTTCTAGTCCTGAGTTAACTTCTGGGTTGTAGATATAATCTATATCTGTGTCACAGAGGCTGCAGAGCATATTAGTGCTAAAAAACCTGGTCAGAAGTTGGGTCTTTGGGTGCCTGTAACTCTTTGACACTACCTATGGAGACAGCAAAAGCTACCAATTGCTTTCCAATCAAGGGACCATCTGAATTTGGGCTGAGGTTAACAGCTCATTTGGTGTTGAACACAAGATAGACTGCCAGCTCAACTAGATTTAGAACCTTGACCTCAGGGTGAAATGTTCTGTATTGCCCTACCATTCCCCAAGACATCGGGTTCCCCTCTGAGCACTGTCATTTGTTAATTGTCTTTTGAAGTTAATATTTCCATATTTTTATAGGCTTCATAATTACTAGTTGAATATTTGGAGGGATAAGAGAGGGAGATCGGGTAGATGTGCTACTGCAAAAGCCTGAAAGCATCCAGCTTGTTTTCCAGATGTTTGACATTTTAAATGGGTCCTAGGCCTTGGAACCCTTTTGGGGGAAAATCCCTTAGAAGCATTAGGCTTTTGGATGTATGTTATGGAAATAGCCCTTACAGGTGTGTGATCAACTATCACATATTTTCTGATGCTGGTTGAGAAGAATACAACAGGCACAAAAGATGAGACTTTTAAAGTGGTTGGAGCAGTCAGGCACTTGTGGCTCTGCCTTGGCAGTGCAGAGTAGACACTTACCTTGACTGCATGCCAATCCTTTACAGTATGCCAAAGAGGTCACAAAGATAGCATGTCTGAGACACATATCCCAGACTAATGTACTCTACTGTAGCATCCAGACCTCACAGATCTAGTTATTTCCAGCTAAACATGCCCAAATTCAAATCTTTAATCCCTGGATACATGCTCTGATTTCCAAAGTCATACAACCAGTCTCAGTAGGGTCTGGGAGAGTAGTTGGACTCTAGGCACCTCCCAGATCCCAGTTCCTCTTCTAGGTGCCCAGGTGAGGATCTAGGATCCCAACTTCAGCCGCTGATAAGCAGATTTCTGCCAACATGGAGACCAAAGTGTTAAGCACTGAACCAGCTAGGGCATTTTTTGAGAGGTGCATTCATTCATCCTCTATAGCAACAGTGTTGAAATACCTCTGGAAATCTGCTAATTAGTTTTTAAAATCATAGGCCTGAGCTTTCCATAGGGACTGAGAACAGCTTCATAAGGAGAGAGAATAATCATGAGGGGTGACTCCAGAATAAATACAAATCTTCATAATTTCTATATTCATATGATATATCACTGAGCAGGAGTGTCCTTTTGCCATCCAGCAAACCTCCAGCCTACAGTAGTATTCTTCTGTCAATTTACTATCCAGTATGGCTATTAAAAGATGAATACATCTAGCAGAAATCAAAGAGAAACATTTTACCATCTGTTTTCACCAGGTATATTTTTTCATGCACCCTGAGAAGCATATTGGACCCAAACTGATTATCAGTTTCCTAAACTCAATAAAATATTTAGGAGAGAAGGCCCAATGTTTTTGGCCTGTTACATATACTAATATTCTTTGCCTTCTCCTCTTTTTTTCGTGGGTCCTTCTCATGGGAATACATAACCATAAACTCTTCTAGGAGGAAAGGAGAGAACAAAGAGGGTATTCAAGAGCAAAGGAAACACTACAGGCAACTCCAAAGTAATTTCCAAGTTATGACAAGAACCTACAGACGTGTTATTGAAATCAAAGGGTATTTCTGTGTAAAATTTAGTGTAATAGAAACTTTAATGAACTGGTGATATGCACTTCATATGGGAATTCATTAGCAGGAGGCAAAATAGTGCTGCAGAACACAGACAAATTCCCCTACAGAAAAGGGGGCTTGTTAGTATTTTTAAAAGGTGTTGATACAGATACAGACTTACATTCCAGGAAACTGAGGTACAATGTGGCTAGGTGACTTGTCACAGGTCATCCCTGTAACTCATTTATAAATTTACCTGCCCTTTCCCTGGTCCACAGACAAAACAATGTCTTATCCTCAAGGATCTTAACTGTATTTTATGTTTCAGGCTGTTTTATCTTCTGGCCAGTGGTTATTCACTTGTAAAGCAATGGATGTTCATCTGACTAAAGCCTTCATTGGCAAAATATCACCAGAAGATCTGCTTCTATCATGAGTACATTACAAAGCCTCCTGCAAATACTTACTGATGGAGGTCATCACTGACAGAGGGGGCATGTAGCCTGATGATGGTCTTTCAGGTAATGACATCAAAGTCATCCAACACTTTGGGGTTGCATGGGACATGCAATGAGCCCTGGAAGTCCTGCCAATATGGTTCCTTTATGCTGATGCATCTCATAGGATTGCCACTCCAGGAAACCTCCTATTTCCCGCATGGAAATTAAGGTATGAATTTAGGATTGTCTCAACTTGTCCCTGTTTCTGCCCTGGTTTGAACATTTTTTTCACTGCTCATCGATATTGCCTTGTACACCTGTGATGCTGATGATCTACTGTTTAGAAAAGATGTATGAGCTTTAATTACTTACAGGATCAAGCCTGTGGATAACACTGCTTGAATTAGCACCAAAGCATAGATGTTTTTACGTAGATAAGTAAAATTTGGTTTTCTAGCTTTGGAGAAACCGTGCCAAATTTTAGAAGACTGTTTCTGATTGAAATCATCCCTCAAGCCACTGCTGAAGATTTTTCAGCCAGTTCTTCACTGTGAAGATCCACGGACAAGCTAATTGAGTACAACAGCAGTCATCTTTCTCCTTTAGCAGACTAGAAGTACCAGAAAATCTCACTTATTCTGCTAGATTTTAACTTCACAAATGGAGATGTCTTGTCACTTGATTCGCCAAATGACAATTTTGGTTATGAATACTGCCATGGTCTATTTATTACAGCTAGTCTAAAAGGGCTCTCCATTTCCCCCAGTGAAGTGCAGGAAGCAGCGAACATCCATGGCATTTTTCCTTTTCTTAAAAAAAAAAATTGGCTAATTTGGCTATTTCCAAGTATTGATCACTATCATTTTAGCTTTGGACTTTTATTAAAACTGTTTTGAGTCTGTAGTCACAGATAGAGTGGGAAGATAAATGCACCTTATGAATAGGCTTAATACCAAAAGTGGATAAGAGGAATGGCAAGGTATTTCATCTATAATTTCACATCCATAAGATTTGCCACTTACCGCTGATAATCCTTTCAGCCTCAAAGGGTCAAAAGGTGAAAATGATTGAGATACCTTTTGCTATGAATATTTCACGAGCCGCATATCCCTTTTTCACTGAGATCTATGTGCTGACTGAGGGCTTCTTCAGGATGAGTCCTTAGTTGACTGATGAATACAAAACACCTCTTGAACAAAAGGCATTCAAGATTAGCGGAAGACAAGACAGCCTACTTTGGTTTCTGTGAGCAGTACCTGGAGTATCAATGGAGATAAAACACTGAGTGACAGGTAACTGAAATACAGGATAACACCATATATTGTTCTCCTATTGATTGGGGAAATAATGAGAAAGTTACCGAGTCATGGTAATGTCACAGGCAGTGATGAACTTTGGAGAGCTCAAGGACCAAAAAGTAACATGAAACAAGGAGCAAAATGAAGATAATATTTGGTTACAGTACAGTCTCAAATTGTAGTGAAACACATCCCTTCGCCTTTGAGTATGTGTGGTTTTTAAAACGAAGACAATGGGAAGAAATTGCTGGCTGAAACAATATAGCTATTATATTTTACTACAGCCAGTAATGTGAACTTCTTGGAAGACATCTTCTTTCACCACACTATTGGGGCTGGGAACATTTAGAGGCTATGAACCAAAATTATCCTCTTTATGCGTAACCTTTCTAGTGTCATATCCTGCAAGGTATTGTGGTAATTGAAGATATTCAGTACCAAGAATCGACTATTGTTTGACTACAGCATTGAGATGAAAAAGCCAATCCCTTTGAAGAGACTGCTTGTTCAAAAGAGAAACAGCACCTTAGCAAAACATGTCTAGAGAAAGTTGTTCTTTCTTTTCACATTTTGACAACACTTGGAAAGATTTTCACTCATTTATCTCTGTATGGCAGGGATGATGTGCCCCTGCCATGGAGTCTTCAGTCCAGCCTTAGCCATGGCATCTCCCCATTTCTCCCACGATGCTGGTAAGGATTCCATCTTCCCAGCACCCACTGCCTTTCCTATATGCTGAGTCAAAACTAAGCCAACGAAAATAACCACACTCATGATGCAAGTAACCTCCTGCACTGCTCGGGTATTCATTACGTAGATAATTTTATAAGTTTATGAATAAGGCTGTCCTTTTGTCAGGTAAATAGAACAGAGCCTATGTATGTCACAAATCTCTTTCTATTTAAGATAAGCGAAATTTCATGTGAAGGAAGGAAACTCTCTTGCCCTCAGTTAAAACTAGGCATGTTAATTTTAAATAAAGATAAAATTGCATTGGGCTTCTCATCTACTTTTTAAATTGTTCTTATTCATCTCAAGAGCTTGTCATTTTCCTAGCAGGGAGTTAGCCTAAAAATATCCTAATGGTTATATTTGCTGGATGCAGTCTTAAAGAATAGGAAGAACTGTGTCACTGTAATGCAGGACACAGTTCAATGGTTTCATCATCACAACAACAAACATTTCAGATGGACTTAAGACCTAAAGGGATGCAGCATCTACTTTCAATGAGATTTTAGAAAACATTTTTTCAGCCTCATGCAAAAGCTATAACCATCAAGCTATAAAGGACTGTGAACCTAGGTTTAGTGTAGGGGAAGGTTAGGGGAAGGTGCAGGCTGCAGTTGCCTGGGTTCTACCCAACTCTTCCCATGCAGGGGCTGGGACTGAGTGCTTGCCTGGCCCCTGCAGCTTGTGGATGATTTCAGGGTCCCTAGTTTAAGAACAAAAACTTGTCTCTGTTCAAAGATGTCCGGGTCAAGAATGAGATCTCCATACTCTCATTCTTTTTTTCCAATATAAAGAAATCAAATGTATTGTTATGTTCTCATTATACTGGAGCATAGAAATGTCATGGTAGCTGCCCTGGTAAAGCAGGATTAATTTAGACTTTCAGACTGCAGTGCCCTCCACTCTGCAAATGTAATAAACATGTGGCAATTAAGCTCTATTTGATCTACTCAGCTACCTGGCTGCATTTGAAAAGATATTTCTACAAATTCTAGGCTGAAGAGTGGGGCAGAGGGGACAGCAGAGGGTGTGAAATGGACCATTTGTTTCAGGATCAGGATGCATTTGCTATTCCAAGCAAAAAGCTGGGGTAGCAGCCTTCAGACCTCTTCTGCACGGTGTACTGGAAGTGTATGAGCCATATAATCAAAGTAATAAGGAAGCACTTCTAAGGTTGCCCTTTACACACTATTTCAGGCAGCTGGTTTGCTGACAACTGCCTCCAAGCTTCTGTGTAACTTGATGTTCCACAAAGATGGGAATTTTGCTCCCAAACATGTTAAGAAATACTCATGCGTTATCCCTAGCGTACTTCACCTTTAGTGCCACCACTGGCAGCACCACTATGCTGAGAAATTTCTAATTATGAAGGCAAGACACCTAGTTCCTGCAACATAACCTCTTTCCCCAAGCAGGCATGAGGTAGTCATGATGCTATTTCCAGTGTATCAGTTCTCCCTCAAGTAAGAGACTGATTATGGAGTTGCAGTAGAGAATAAAAATCTGAACTGTTAGAATGGCTACAGGACACAGACCTCTATTGCTTATGTGGAGCTGCACCCAGAAGCAAAGGTCATTTCCTTTGAGTCTAAGCACACACAATGCACAATATATTGCCCTTTAAAAGAAACTGTTGTCTTATCTTTAATGGGTAGTCTATCCAGCCATCAATTTGTTAATAGAAAGGTGATATGCTGAGGAGACTTTAATGACAAATAATCCCCTATAAAATAATGTCACTGTGTTCAGGTTCAGGTTTGCTGGCTACAAAACATTTGCTACTCATTTTCTGCCCCACTATTAACGGATAAAGAAAAGAAGGGGAATTTGTTACTTAATGTAGGATATCCATCTCATGCCATCAGATTACATCAGGTTCATCAAGTCATGCTTATATAACTTGATTTTAATTTATGGGTTTTATTGTTGGCAGGTTTCTGAGATTATGATTTGATTGAACGTCTGTTGAATGTCTGTAAAATATCTGTTACTTTGTAAATGGACTCTAATGGATTATGCTGCTTGATTCTTTTCTTATGGAGCTGTTCACCTTTGCACAGTATAGTAGATAAGTTACATCTTGCTTTGACTTCACACAGCACCAACTATAATAACTATATGTCAGAGGCTGTAGCATTGTAGATACAATCTGCTTAAAATCACTACATGTGTATCCAAGGAGAAACACTTAGTGACCAGGAGAGCTCCAGCAGAACATCTCACTACTGTCTGTAGTTTGATAAATGCCTCATTTTTTCTGTTTTATGATTTACATTATTTATCACAGAAGGTTTCTTTTACACCAAAACTTTTAAAAAGCTTTTTAAACTTATGGGGCCAGGTGTCTGCTGGTTTCATCAAGCTAGGCTGACAGCAAATAAAGGTGGCACTAGGAAAAAAGATTTCGGCTTCCACTTCCTGAGCTGGCTAGTGACAGACCTAGAGCTAGATGGAAGACCTCCAGGGGACTCTGGAAACGAGATGCCCGGGGCTTTTTTTCCCATGCTAAACAGCTAGAGTGATTGGGAGAGGAACTGTTAAGGAGGGCTTACAAACCTGGAGGCCAGCTTTGGCTGCCTGCTTTGTCAGAGTGGAAGAGAAGACGCAGTACAGGGCAGCAAAGGCAGCACTGGTGCAGGGATAATCCCAGCCATGACAATAGCACTATAGCACTGTGAAACCCCAGCTTGGCAGATCAGGCACAAACCAACCCTTTTACAAGCAAGAAGTATCTGATGCATTGACCCTTTTTCGTGTTAGCTGATGGTAGCTTTGATATAAAACAACCAAAAAACCCAGCATAAAAGGTTCCTTAAAACTGATCCACATCAGCGGTCTTGTATACCTCACCCTGTCTCACTTACTCCAGAGCATCGCGGAGCATCCTCTGGAGCTCAATGACACTGACCTACAGTCCTAAAACAAGCTTTCCAATATCACTAAGCAATTCAGAAAGCGAGGACTGCTATACGTGTTATTGATCCTGTTGCAGGGACTGCTGCCTGTTGCCCCATCAGCTGTGCTGCAGCATTTTGCAGCATACTTTCTGGTGCGATGGCTGCACAAGTGTCTTCCTAATCATGAAATATTAGATGTGTTTCTTCCCCATGACTGTGTGGTTAGTCTTGTGCTGGTGATATACCCTGGAGTGGAAATCTGCACCTAAACCCTCTGCAGAGGTTTCTTCTGGGTCAGGGAATGGCAGAGGGTGCTTTGACTGGACTCTACTTACTCTTGTGAGGCTCTAGAAAAGCTTCACTGAGGACCACCTGAGGTTCACCATGGCTTGAAACTAGGGCTGTTTGTGCTGTTTGTTTCTGCTGCTGCCAGTCTTTTTGGTTATTTATCTGTTCTGAACATCCTTTTTCCAGCCTAAACAGAGAGATGAGAGTGATAATCCAGCATTAGAAAGCATTTCCAGTACTACAAGAAAATCACTGGGTAAGCACCAAGAAAGGGTATTTAATGCAAGAAAACAGATACATAAGTAAGGAAATTTGAATTATACATCATCATTATTAAGGCAGACCCTTTTTAAGGTTGTGACAGAACAAAAAATGCAGCAGGAGGACAAAAAGCACTCAGAAATGTTTATTTAATCTGCTGGGGTTTTTTTTTCTGATACACACAGAATAACTACAAAATGGCTATGCACCTGGAATTTCATAAACACAACTACAGCATTTCTTGAACACAATTAGATAGGTTGCAATCACCAGTTCAACAAGAATATTGCACTCAACTTGCAGAGTGTTCTTGGGTCCTACTTAATGTCCTGAGCTGTGGTCACTGTCACTGAGTAAAAGCAAGGACTGGCACACCATGGGGACCATCAATTTTTTTTTTTTTCTGGGCTAGAGGAGGCTCAAGCCCTTCAGAAAGATTTTTATAGTGGCATTGGTTCCCCTGGCTCTCCCTGTTGTATAAAGTTAGCACAAATCTGTGTAAAAGTCTGTTTGGGTTTGAGGTGGAAAAGCTACCTGTCCTGAAGGAAGGTATCAGATGTCAGGGATTTCAGAGATGCAGCTACTTTGAAAGAAATGTGTGATGGCTCATGTTTGTACTCCTAGCCTTCTCTGAGCAAATTCCTGTTGAAAAGGAGCTTAACTCGAGCCCTTCAGTTTGCAGCACTTTCAAGCCTGTTTGGCTTGCATGTGTTCCACCTCACACTTTGCAGCAAACACCACACACAAGTGCAGCGATCGGTTCACCCTCACCTTGTGTTCAGCTCACTGTTATTTAGCACCATCTGGCCCAAGAGGGTTTATTTGGCCCCAGGCATGTAGTGCCCTTGTCTGAATGATGTCTGATGGGTAGCACATCTGCAAGGGGAACACCTCCCAAACACGGAGTGTCTCACCAGTGGCAGCCAACCTGAGGAAACATAACATTGAAAGCCATCAGCTGTGGCACTGGCAATTTGTCCCATTCTCCTATGCAGTGTCAGTTTATCTGCAGGAAGACTGGCTGCTCCAGTTGTGAGCCATGGGAGAAGTTGGTGCCTCTTTTCAGGCATGGGGGCAGTTTCCCTTTACGTCTTGAGCATTGGCTGCTCCTCAATGAACAGTGAATCCTCTCTGTGCCCTGGAGGTTTGAGGGCAGGTATGCCCTGGATGATACACCACAACTCAAGGCAAAGCAGTGACACCACAAAGTTATGCAACAACTCTCCGTATGTCTTTCTGCTTACTCTGACTTCTCAGTGCTACACCAGATGCCAGTGGGCCAGAGATAGCACCTGGGGTTCAGCACAGTATGGGGTCATCGTCTACGTGGCCCTTTTCCTTCTGCTGCTCTCCTACACCAGCATCGGGAGGCTGGAAAGTAGCAGAGAAATCTCTGTGCTGGCTGACAAGAGGTGGCTGTTGTGTGACTCAGGGCAGGCAGTGAGAAGGGGGCATCACCTTGGACAGCCTAGAGGAGAAGGTAATGGGAAAAACACTGAATTGCAGAATTTAGGCAAAAGCAGGCTTCTCACTGCTAAGCTTTCCCTGTCCCCAGAGCTTCCTCAGCATAAAACAGCCAGCAAAAGCCATGACAACATCTAACAATTTTCACATGGGCTGAATTCTCTCCTGACAAAGCACTGGTCAGTGTCCCATCCCTCAGGTTTTACAAATTATACACTGAATGAACCAAACAACTTTGTCACTCACAATTTTTCAAACAATTTGCCTTCATGACTTTTGACCAAGAATTTCTATTGCCTTTTGCAGCACTGTCCACTTGTGCCCTGTGTATGGATAGAGACAACAGTTAAGAGAAAATAGTTGATACCTCCTTTTTTATCTTCACAACTGGTCTGTAGCAGTGACTTCATATCTTTCTTCAGGAGAATATGTGCTGGATAGGGGGCTGAAGGGAAGCAGCAGAACACAGACCTATAGGCAAATATTGAAACCCCTGTTACAGAGGAATTATCATTTATACTGCAGGACAGTTTTCTTCTGTGAAACAACTGGAAATTATTTACCCCAGAAATGTCTGGCTGTTGGCAGGGTAAGTAGTGAGCAAACAGAAGAGGAATCAGACCATGCCAGATTCAGCTAGCTGTATGCGATCCATCGCTGATCCATCTGCAGCACATGATATCCGCTGGTTTCGCTGCTCCAGACTGGTTGTGAGAGAGGTACTTGAAGGAATGGGAAGCTGTGTCTCCACAGCTGAATGGTTTTCTAGCTCCACATTGACATGACGTGCCTTCTGGCTGCTCAAATGGTCTTAAACAGAGCCCCAATAGATTATACCACTGTAATCTAATGCCCTCATTTATTGGATTAGAAACAATATAGAAAATACAGTCCTCATCTGCTTTGACGTACAAGAATCCAAAATTAAAAGTGTCTTGGACAACCTAGTGAATGGATTCTGGGTGGAAGTAAGAATCCTCCAGTAACATGTCCTGGTTCTGGATGATCCTCCCTCTCTCATCAGGGCCTGTTGATCTTCCCTTGCTCATGGAAGATCCAGTGGGAATACACATCAGACTGTGGGTGCAAAGGGTATCTCAAGAGGTTGTTCTGCCTCAGCATGTGTTTTGAAGAAAATAAGTGTCTATCTTTGCCTAGAGTCCTGGAAAGGGTGCATTTTATAACCTGAAACTCAACCCGGGAAGTACTGCACAAAGGGCTAACAGCAAAGTAGATAATTCAGGTAGACAGATCTCAGTGGAAATGAACTGTCCTACCATAAAGCTCCTGTAACCCTGGGGACTTCTGTAGTTTAGGTTTAAACATACTCCATGCTGGTTATGTGCTACTCTGACTTGAAAGGTGTCAAGATTAGAGCTCTGCCTTATGTGCACATCAGATGTTAGAGTAACACTCTTACACACAATGGTGAAACACATCAAGGTGGTCAAGATTTTTACCTATTCTCTGCAAAACATTTAGGTCATTTATCAGCTTTGATTACCTTCACCTTCTTATATGTTCTGTAGGTGGGAGTTCCTTGGTTTTCCAGGTTTTTTTTTTTCCACTCTTGTAACAAGTAATTTTCCATTCTACCCTTGAGCTTCCCCTGCTGTAAAATGGTACTAAAGATCATTATCTGCCACAAGACCTACTGAAGAAAGTAGTTTCATAGAGCAAGGGAGTAAAGCAGTGCCATTTTACCCCAGGTCCCAGTGGGGACCACCTCAACAGAAGTTCCCCATGCAAAAAATACTGGCACTATTTGTAGCCACCAGGAGAGTCCCATTGGCTGACACAGGTCCTAGCCACACAACTCCCACTCAGGAAAACTCTACTGTGGCTTCAGTAGGGCTGCTGATGTGTCAAGATAACACAGTACTGGAGTTGCTGGCTGGTAGGTGTCCTTTGGGTTTCACTGCTGATGACTTGCCATCAGACACTAAGGTCTGAAATACAACCTAGAGAAACCTCAGCAGCAAAAAGTTGGTCTGCAACTCCATCTCATGCTGATATTATACAATCTGAAACTTGTTAATGTTTTCAGAGTCACTCATCACTGGTGAGAGTAGACCCAGACCCATAGTTCAGTTACACTTACCTTCTCTCTATTTGTGCTGTGCTCATTACACAGAGTGAAATCAATTAATTGTAACAGAGAAATAGGTTGCTGGCCTGTCTAGAAGTCACTGGGTACATAATTGTTCTGTTGCTTACATTAACATCTTATCACATTATTAGCACTGTTTGCAGTTCCTCAGCTCCCACCACAGCCTTGGCTCTGGTGGCTGCTCTGCTCCCTGCATGGGAGGCTGTGCTATGGTCTCCCCCCTTGCAACCTGCCATTACACGAGTGTTATGTGCAATTAAAGGCCTCCCATGGCTGAAGCCTTCAGATGGGCAGAGAGACCTAAAAACATGCCTTTCTCTCGATTAGGCAGCTTTAAACCAAATAGGATTAAGAAGAGAGATACCACCACAGAGGGGGACAAAATATGGGCGTCTCACTGAGGTAGTGGGAAGCAGGGGGGGGACAACGGCAATTTTCTGAGCAATTAACACATTATTTTTTTAAAAGGACTGCAAAAGACACCCCACTTTATTTAAAAGTTCAGCTTTTTTAAAAATTATATTTTAAGTATGCAAAACACACATTTTTAAATTTCAATTTTGAAAAACATATACTCCCTGAAACCCAAATCTTCAAGGTACTGGAAATCAAAGAAAAGTTAGTTATGGCTTGTGAGCTTTTTGTCTGTTGAAACAAAGAATTAATGGCCAACAAACAAGCAGCTCAGAATCCCCTCCTTTAACAAAGACAAGTCTTTGCTTATGACTATTCTTGCTGGATTAGGAAACTAAAAAAAAAAAATCAAACAGACAACAAATAATTTTACCATTACCAGGTAATATGTGTTAATTGCTCAGTTTATATACTCTGAATGACATACCATTAGAGACTGTGTATGCATTGTAACTAGAGCATTAATAAATTTAAAATGTGCCTATTAGGATGACAGCTTTGGAGGTGCAAAGGAATAACAGTTATCACTTGGCAGAAGCAGATCTCACCCCATCTGCCGAGACTTTGCATACATTTTCAGCTTCCTGAGCAATGATTAGGGCTGTCAGAACCTCTTTAACCTTCTAACTGCTGGTCCCAACTGGCCTTAATTAGAGACTAATGAATTCAGAAGATGCAGGCCGTGAGGAAAACTGCCTTGACAGTTTGTGTACAAATTAAGCACCAATTACTTCATGCATCTTTTGCATTGCTGATACAAGTCTCTGTTATTATTTTTGAATATGGTCATTTTAGCATAAACCGAGAACTTTGCTAATGTATTTTGTCATTTTTATGGCTCATCATAAAAAAAAGAAAAAAAAAAGGAATACCAGGAGGGTCATGAATATGTGAAATAAACTACTGTAGATGATAAAAAGAAATTCATTTCCCCCTAGGGAATATCTTCCAACATTTCTCCCCCTAATATCATATTATTATTATGATTAGTCACATAATGATCACAATTTAAGAAACAGACGTAACATGGTAGTTTGAATATTTTTATTAGCAATACAGCTACTTTTATTAGTACAAGAAGGAAAACAAGGATACAGGTAAGAGTTCCAATTCTGGGATCTCAGAAAAACTTTTACACTCAACCATGTCAGCAAAAGGTTGCTGACACTGCTACAGTTATAAACATGAACACAGGGAGCTGTAGGTGTATAATCAAGTGGATTTCAGGGATTAATCTCCACTGTTTCTCTCTCTCATCCACATCCTGAGGATGTGAGAGGTCCAACTCAGTTTTTTTTGAAAAGCCACTCCTAAGTTCTGTGAAGATGCATGTTTAATGAAGCAGGGGAATGTCCACAACATCTTCCCATAAAATTTTCTTAGTGAAAGTTTGAGAAAAATCCTGCCCCTGGTGCTCCTGCCAGACCCAGTAGGAGAGTAAATGCAACTTTACTGAAAAGATTACAGACCAGTGCATCTTGTGAAATGCAGGGTATGTCCGATGTACTTGGCCCTCTAAACAGACATATCACCATCCATTCACTGGTGAGTTACCTCTTGCAGTTTGTACTGCTATGTCTTTTCATTGCTCCTAATTGCCATCATATTCCCAATTGCATTTAGTGCAATTTATCTGCACCAATGGTACTTCAAACCCCACCAGAGAAACTCTCTTGGCTGTGCTGCTGTGGAAATGGAGATCATAGCAGCTTCCTCCCTGACAACCTCCTGCCCCTGCTCTCCCTGTCTCTGGGAAAAAGGGGTTCCCTCTAGAGGGTCTGTGGAAGGAAAGCTGAAGAGAAGCCAAGGAATGGATGAATTAACAGTTTACAGTGAAATTTTCCACTCACATTCCAAGTTAGACTGTGGGATATGTGCATCTTTGTAATCTGCAGATGAACGGAGTTGAAGAGCTACAGTAGGATGACTTCTACAGTACTACAAACTTCTTCAAATGTGGATATGCTTTCTGTGAAGAAAAGAAGGAAAATTCTATCATGTCAATAAAATTTGTTCCAAGTGGACACAGACAGCATAAGAACAAACTTGAAAACACAAGGCCAGGCTTTTGGTGGCAAGTCACAGAGTCAGCATCTGCAGGCCTTGAATATCAGTTAAATAAAACCCCAATAAATCTCTCTCAAGGAGTTCTGTGTCCACACAAAACCACAGATGCCCCTCTCAGTCCAATCACTACAACATGCAAGATCTTCCTCCATACAATTCTCTCCTGCATTTCACCAAAAGTTATTTTAAACTTCTCTAATGAGGATGACCTAATGATCTCATGTGACACTTCCCTAATTCTCTCTATCATTAAGCTTTGGATTTTTCTGTTGATAACCCAATGTATTCCTGCTTGCCTTTATATCAGTACAAAATGTATGTAACATGAAAAACCAACATGTTTTCACATGTACAACAGTCTTTTCCTTTCCTTTGAAAATGGACTATATTATGAACTGCCATTGAATATAAATTCCTTAGTAAAATTTTTTTAATCTATTTTCATTAACAAGACTTCAGTCTAGCCTCTGCCCTGGAGCACAGATCCATGATCCAGATTTTAAGTTTGCAAGGCTATGACTCTGTAGACCAATATACATTGTGGCAGTGAGGGGTTTTGATTGAAAATCATATTCAGAGATGATTAATTGATCCCCATCGTTCTTTTTAAGATAAATGAAATGTTGCAGTTCAGACATGTCCTTAACCTAACATAGATTTTTCATAAACTTTTGGTTTGTTACGTAAATGGACTTTGGATAAGTCTCATTTCATTTCCATTGTTGTTTCACATTTTTTTTGCCAGTTCAGATCACTCTTCCTTGGTATTTAATAACAGCATCTTCTTCAGTAACACTTACACATGGAATGAATATAGATCTGACATTGTCATCTGGGTTATCATTATAATATGTATGTCTCCCTTCTGTTTATTGCAGCTTTAATAACTCACAGTTGAGAGAGGACTCAGAAAGAAAGAGAGGAAAGGTAACACAGTCCCTTTGTCTAATCCAAAGCCCTACTGAGTGATGAAGATATGCCATAAATCCTGCAGAGAGGTGAGTTTCACNCTATTTTCATTAACAAGCCTTCAGTCTAGCCTCTGCCCTGGAGAACAGATCCATGATCCAGATTTTAAGTTTGCAAGGCTATGACTCTGTAGACCAATATACATTGTGGCAGTGAGGGGTTTTGATTGAAAATCATATTCAGAGATGATTAATTGATCCCCATCGTTCTTTTTAAGATAAATGAAATGTTGCAGTTCAGACATGTCCTTAACCTAACATAGATTTTTCATAAACTTTTGGTTTGTTACGTAAATGGACTTTGGATAAGTCTCATTTCATTTCCATTGTTGTTTCACATTTTTTTGCCAGTTCAGATCACTCTTTCTTGGTATTTAATGACAGCATCTTCTTCAGTAACACTTACACATGGAATGAATGTAGATCTGACATTGTCATCTGGGTTATCATTATAATATGTATGTCTCCCTTCTGTTTATTGCAACTCTAATAACTCACAGTTGAGAGAGGACTCAGAAAGAGAGGAAAGGTGACACAGTCCCTTTGTCTAATCCGAAGCCCTGCTGAGTGATGAAGATATGCCATATATCCTGCAGAGAGGTGAGTTTCACTTTGGTGCCACAGGTTGAAGTACCTTGAGCAGAATGGTAGTGTACACACACACGTACACACACATATGCATGTGTGTGTGTTTACCTGTGTCTGTGTGTGTCTACTTGTGTATACAGGTATCCTACTCCATAGCAGCTGGTCCATAATAAGACCACAGGACCTTGCTACCAGATGGGTGAGATCTACTTTAGCCAGTTCTTACTGGGAAAGCATGAAACCTCTGAGGCTGAGTACCCCCTTCCCAAGGAAGCATAGAGTTTCTGTGGGACAGTAATTCTAGCTGTTGGCTCTCGTGCATGTTCTTGTCACACACACAATTTTNCTTCCTTGGTATTTAATAACAGCATCTTCTTCAGTAACACTTACACATGGAATGAATATAGATCTGACATTGTCATCTGGGTTATCATTATAATATGTATGTCTCCCTTCTGTTTATTGCAGCTTTAATAACTCACAGTTGAGAGAGGACTCAGAAAGAAAGAGAGGAAAGGTAACACAGTCCCTTTGTCTAATCCAAAGCCCTACTGAGTGATGAAGATATGCCATAAATCCTGCAGAGAGGTGAGTTTCACTTTGGTGCCACAGGTTGAAGTACCTTGAGCAGAATGGTAGTGTACACACACACGTACACACACATATGCATGTGTGTGTGTTTACCTGTGTCTGTGTGTGTCTACTTGTGTATACAGGTATCCTACTCCATAGCAGCTGGTCCATAATAAGACCACAGGACCTTGCTACCAGATGGGTGAGATCTACTTTAGCCAGTTCTTACTGGGAAAGCATGAAACCTCTGAGGCTGAGTACCCCCTTCCCAAGGAAGCATAGAGTTTCTGTGGGACAGTAATTCTAGCTGTTGGCTCTTGTGCATGTTCTTGTCACACACACAATTTTCTGATCCTCTTCGACTTCTCCCCCTCTGTTTGGAAGTTGACTCTTTAGCACATCACTCCCTATCTGGGATGCACCAATCTTAACTCTTGTCCTCCTTACTGGCACTACATTCCTCCACCTCTCTGCAGCAACAGAGCGCACCCCAGCCCAATAGGAACACCTTTCCCTGGTATTTTGGAAAGGTGACCAAACTCCTGACTTTTCCTCACTTCTTTTTATTGACTAAAGGAGTTGGCTTATTCAGGTGGATATATGTATCTCAGTTCTACTGAGAGCTGGAAAAAAGAAAAAGGAGAGAAAGAAGGATCAAATAAATAGCAAATTTAAAATCACGGAATAGTTAGCAGTCATGTCATAGAAGACATTCATATTTAACTACTGTACATGGAACCAAAGCATACCCTGCAAAAACAAGCACTCTACGTATAAAAATTTAAAACCACATTGATAACCCATCTGGCATCCTCCTAATTATGAATCTCTTAGTGGAGCAATATTCCCCCTAGAAGCAAAACAGTAAATACTACAAGGAAAACATGATTATTAATTTCTTTTTGCTCTGTCTTTCAAGACAAGCGGTCGTTCACATGTGCACCCAAAATCTTTCTCAACTAGAATTTATTGAAGTAAAGACATAACACAATGCCTGCTAATTAAACATTTAAGAAAAAAATACTGTGTTCTCCATCAGGAGACTATATTAATAGGTGCTTCATAATACAAAGTGTGTTTGAATCCCAGCTGTTTGCCCCATAAATACAGAGAAACAGAAAGGCTCAGCTTTTCCCTTCATATTTCTGTGCCAGTCTAACCAGTCCAGGCTTCATAACATCCAATCATCTCATGGAAACAAAGCACAAGGCTTGATTATCTGAAGACAACTTCTTTTCTTTTCACAGGAATGTTATTCCTGAGGAGAAGCTACCTATATACAACTTTTCTTAGCTGGCACCAGCCCCCTTCCCTGTCTGAAAGGCAACAGAAAGGCAGGCAGTGACTTTTGGTCTAGCTGTCTAGCTGAGGGCAGGTTTTTTTTCTTATCATGCAAGACAACAGTGGTTTGAGTAGTTGCTTTCTGGAAAGTCATTATGTTCTTACTAAGACTCAGACTACTTTATCCGTTTTAAAGCAGATTCCCTCCAACAGGAGCCCTGGAAGGGACAGTTGCTTTAGGAAGTCCATCAACATAAAGGTATCTCAAGAGGCTTGTAAGTAATGGGATATCAGACTCTGAGCAATGAAACCCCCATGGAAACGTTCAGCATCAGCTAGACTTCGATCAAGCCCGTGGCACTGAAGAAGGGAGAATATGCATCCCCCTTGGAGTGCTTCACAGCTAACAAAATTTCAAAGCCTCGGGTCAGTGATACACATGTTCCTTACTCAAGAGCCTTTTGCTTCTGGATTTTCCTCCCTAATAAAACAAAACCATCTTGTGGCTTCTGTAGGAACCCTCTTCAGTAGAAATCACCTTCTGCAGCAGCAGGTATCAGTAACTTACAGCACTGTGCCAGGCTGAGATTTAGCAGTGGCTCAGCATCTCCCAGTTTTACAAAGCCAGAGCTCTCCACCAGCCCCCGCCCCACATGTGTGGAGATCTCCAAACCCAATAGCTGGACAGACTGAGCTGCTCAATATCGATTACCAGCTTTAAGAAATCTTTTCAGTTCAGTCATAGGCTTATCTGCTTTTGTTGTCACATGGTGGGGGATGATGCCATCAATACAGATTATGAATCTGCCTCAGAGCCCTATAAATCTGTAAGTTTCCCTGTTTCAACCTTTCTAAAGCACCCCAGTTGGGCCTTTCAGGCAGTGAGAGCGGTTGTGTGTGTGTGTGCTCTGCATCGCACTGTGCTGGCTGTGCAAAGGGTGGGAAATGAAAAATCCAAGAGAAGCTTAACAATGCTCTTGCTCTGACATCTGCTCCCAGCAAGGGCATCTAGGGACCTGCCGCACAGGTTTTTTTTTTCCTTAAAGATGATCACCGTGAATGTTGCAACAAATGATAATGTAAAATATTTTGACAGCCAAGTAAGCCATGAAACATTAAATCTCCAAGGGCCATATGCTCCCCTCTGCTAACGCAAGTGGAGAGGAGCAGAAACCCTCTGGAAGCTGGCAGGGAGAAACGGTCAAGCCATATCACAGGTGTCCCACTACCCTCCATTGTATGTACAACCTTTCTGCCCCAGGAGTGAGAACAGGGAGTAGTAGAAGTGGAAGGGATAGGATGGTACCTTGCTCCTTTCTCAGCATTATTGTCCCTCAGACTTGGAGACGTTTTTTCATTGTTGCAGGTTTGACATCCAACAGCTTGGCTGTAGCCAGAGGGAGCCCAAGGAAGTCTGACTCCAGGGAGAACAGCACAGCCAAGGAAGAAGTGGACACAAATCTTGTAGACCAAGGCATAACATTTTTATGAGTGTTTTTGTAATATGTGGGAGTTTCCTGCTGCTTTTACAGCCTCAGCTGTCTTCCCTGCAAGCCAGCTGTCAGCAAGAAGCTTTGTCACCTAAAATTGTTGTATCAAAGAAATTCATGAGCTTCTTGGATCTTTTTAAGAACTCCTTCTCCGTACCTACAACTCCATTGCTGTGCAGACCTTCCTCTTTAACAACAGTAGCCCTAAGCCCTTTGTCACCTAAATTGTTGTATCAAAGAAATTCATGAGCTTCTTGGATCTTTTTAAGAACTCCTCCGTACCTACAACTCCATTGCTGTGCAGACCTTCCTCTTTACTGACAACAGTAGCCCTAAGCCAGGGATCAATTTGGAAATGACTTAGGTTCCAGCTGGCTACCAAGGATCTCACCTTTGGGTGGGAGGCAAGTGTCATAAAATGTAGAGCAAAGTCTTAGCAGAGCCTCATTGGTGGACCAAATTAGCAAATGCATGGCACACCCATTCCAGCAGCCACCAAGATGCAGGAGAGCAATCTATTTACTGTCAAACACCGGCCCAAAAGACTCCATTCCTGCTTGTAATTAACTGACATGGGTGATGAAGTTTTTGTTATGACGGCAAGTATCTGTAACTCCTTTATAAGGGCATGTCCACAGCCATCACCAGGAAAGCCACAGAGGGGATGTCTCTTAGCCCAAACAGTAACTTTGTATCATTGCAGTTTCTAAACCTATATCCAAGCAATTATAGTGGCAATGGTATTGGTGGGGCTCCTGAATTAGATATAGGTGGTTCAAATGACAACATTAAGGTCCTAGTGAGATCGTAGTTTGTAAGTTTGTGTGTTTGGCAGTGGTAAATTGGTGCTCTTCAGAGCTGGAGATCTCTTCTTCTCACTGGAGGAGCAGTGGTGGCTGGCATGCATCTAGACACAGAAAACC
>WAAB01009271.1:36021-123521 GCA_013389865.1 Piaya cayana
TTGTTGCAGGTTTGACATCCAACAGCTTGGCTGTAGCCAGAGGGAGCCCAAGGAAGTCTGACTCCAGGGAGAACAGCACAGCCAAGGAAGAAGTGGACACAAATCTTGTAGACCAAGGCATAACATTTTTATGAGTGTTTTTGTAATATGTGGGAGTTTCCTGCTGCTTTTACAGCCTCAGCTGGCTTCCCTGCAAGCCAGCTGTCAGCAAGAAGCTTTGTCACCTAAAATTGTTGTATCAAAGAAATTCACGAGCTTCTTGGATCTTTTTAAGAACTCCTTCTCCGTACCTACAACTCCATTGCTGTGCAGACCTTCCTCTTTACTGACAACAGTAGCCCTAAGCCAGGGATCAATTTGGAAATGACTTAGGTTCCAGCTGGCTACCAAGGATCTCACCTTTGGGTGGGAGGCAAGTGTCATAAAATGTAGAGCAAAGTCTTAGCAGAGCCTCATTGGTGGACCAAATTAGCAAATGCATGGCACACTCATTCCAGCAGCCACCAAGATGCAGGAGAGCAATTTATTTACTGTCAAACACCGGCCCAAAAGACTCCATTCCTGCTTGTAATTAACTGACATGGGTGATGAAGTTTTTGTTATGACGGCAAGTATCTGTAACTCCTTTATAAGGGCATGTCCACAGCCATCACCAGGAAAGCCACAGAGGGGATGTCTCTTAGCCCAAACAGTAACTTTGTATCATTGCAGTTTCTAAACCTATATCCAAGCAATTATAGTGGCAATGGTATTGGTGGGGCTCCTGAATTAGATATAGGTGGTTCAAATGACAACATTAAGGTCCTAGTGAGATCGTAGTTTGTAAGTTTGTGTGTTTGGCAGTGGTAAATTGGTGCTCTTCAGAGCTGGAGATCTCTTCTTCTCACTGGAGGAGCAGTGGTGGCTGGCATGCATCTAGACACAGAAAACCTTTCTGGGGACTCTGAAGGGAAGGCAGAAGCACCTGAGTTGTAGTGTGCCTAATATTTGGCAATAGGTAAACATGCTCACACATTAGATGCTAAATATGCAGCATCTCTTGGTTTTAATGAATCATTATGACTGAAGAAATCAAAAGTCCCATGGGAAAGAGCTGCACTGGAACATCAGATATGGAAAAGTTGATGTGGATTTTTTCTGAAGATAAAATTAATAGAATTATCCTCATTAATTCAATAAAGACAGAAATATTTACAATGTAATTACATCTATTCTTTTGGTGTTCAAATAATATTTTTAAGGGCTTCTTGGCATCGAAGACCCTCTTTCTTTTAAAATACTGACCCAGTGTCAGGAAGAGAACAGACCTAAGTCTCTTAATCTAATGGCTGTTGGGAGGGGTGACTACTTTAGCAATGCTCGGCTGAAAAATGAACTTTGCAATAAATGACCTTCAGAGAAGAAGACTATTCATGTTAATTAGTAGCTCTTTTCAAACAGGATTCATATATGCATTAGACTATGTCATTTTGAACAATGCCATCATTGTAGTAAACATCAAGATGACTCAAGTACAGTTATGAAAATTTTAGAAAAACTCTAGTTAGGTTTTTTCCCTTAAGATTATATGTTATGATTACTGATGTGTTACACAAAAGGATCTCTCCTAATCGCTTTTAGCTTTTGCCACTGCCAACTTTCATATTTAAAATTATGGACAATTTATAAGCATTATGAGGTTCTCTATCCTCCTCACCCCATTTTTTGCAGTGATTCTTACTGATTCAAAGTAGCCTTGAACCCAGCAAATCAAATGCACTTTGCTTAAAACAACATTCATTCTTACAAAGCCCACTTTATTCTTATTACTACTTATTACTTATTATGCATATTTAATTTAAGAATGCATATTCTCCATTAAAAAATTAGAATATTTTGAAGTAGTAGAAAGTGATTATTTTGGTTAGTTCCTCTTGATTAACCGTCTAAATGTGGATGCATTCTTTCTAAAGTACATACATAACAAGAACTGAAAATGGCAATAGGTGGCAACCAAAAGGAAAAAACACAAACTAAATAAATTAATGCACAAAATAAGAAGCATGTTTTTTATACAGTTTATGTAAAAATGCTTCTTAAAAGTAGTTACAACATATCAAAAATTTGCTATCTGAAGAGAGGTTTAGTACAACAAATCGGATTCAGAAATATTAGAAAATACAGTAGACAGAAGGTAATATGCAAGAAATTGCATAATTGTGACTCTACATGAATTTTGAGCTATATTTATTAATTGATTTTTTAAAAAATCTCTTTAAAGAGTATATTTCTTGCTGCTGACCATTCAAACTCAAATGGAAATTTAATTTTAAAAGGCAACCTGTCAGACCCTATGCAGAGTTTCTTCACTATCCAAAACCCATACATTCCTAACTAATTAGAGGATTAACAATAAATGTATTGTGGAAAAGCATTTTAGCAATTTGTTTAATGAAGAAAGTCATCTGTGTTGCAAAAACAATTAGCTAACAAAGGGGAAATTAATAAATATTTATAAGACCAATGCATATGATTAGTTTGTAGTCTTGCAAGATTCAGAAAAGGCAAACAATTCAGTTGAGCAAACAAACTGCAAAACTGGGCTCATCCTAAATATCTAGCACATGACAATATTCATTATTCATATCTTGGAGGGGCTGCTGTACACCGTATTTGTTCTCTGGCCTGCGCTGGGTCTCTGAGTGGATTTCAGAGATGGGATGGTAGGCAAATCCATGTCTTCAGTAGTCACTACTGGTTTGGACAAGCATGTTCCAGTTCACCACTCTGGTTTTGCAAGTCCTTTTCAACAAGGGTCAAACTACCTTCAGGTATTATATGGGGAGTCCAGACACCTGCCTTCGTATCACAAATTCCCATGAGCCAAAAAGCTTTCTGAGCCCTCTCAGCCCTGTGAGCCACTTTCTGACCACTGCCAAATCCTTTTCCCACTCAGATTTTGATTTCGCAATGCTCAGTGCAGGGACAGCAATGGTTTAGATGTGGTGGTTGTTTTATTTAAGCATGCAGGGCATGCAGATTTTTTTGTTTCTAGTCTTTTGCCATTTCAAAGAGAGATAGAAAGTAAAACCTGAGGCACCCTTGACTTGATCTTCCCTGCTCGTTTGTGTTTGTGTGTGTGTGTGCGCGCGTGTGTGTATGGCATTATTGTATCTCTTCTTTAAAGAAATGAAAAAGAAGAATAGACCAGATGTGGGATTCATTTTATTCGTATTCAATCTGTGCAGATTTCAAAGAAATGGTTCCTTTATTTGCTCTCTTCTGGGAAAACATCTTGAGTTCATTTTGTTCTGCTCATAGACTTGTAGAAATAGGTCTGGAAAGGTACTTCAAGAGCTCATCTTGTCCATCTTACTGCCTCAAGGCTGACTCATGCCCAGTGCTCTCCAACAGCATGATAAATTCAAGTATAACAATAACATTTTTTCTGCAAAAACACTGCAATAGAAAGTAAAAGGTTTTGAAATAAGCTAGAACATGTCATGACTGTTCTGCAGGATTTAATACTTTTCTCCAGCCATTCATAGCTGCTGCCTGCTAGAGGCAGGATATTGGCCCTGTGGCTTCTGCTGTGTCCTCAGGGAATACCCAGCTGTGAGTCGTGAAGCTAGCTACCCTGGCTTCTTTAGATTTACACTGGCTTCAAATAAAGCAGCTCAGGTACTACAACAAACGTCCTTCATCTGCTTACTGGCTGCCCTAAGGGCACTTGGGCTTCCTCTGAGACCTGCATCACTACAGTGGGACTGAGAAGGTGAGATGGTACTGTGTATCCCTGATCATAGAATCATAGAGTCACCAGGTTGGAAAAGACCTCTTGGATCATCAAGTCCAACAATTCCTATCCGCCACTAAACCGTGTCCCTGATGGCATGATGAAAGTTGCCCAGTTTGAGACATTTTCAAATGGTTGTTCTCCAGAGCAGTTCAGTCCTACATTAGGCTGTATCAAGTTGGGCTCCCAGAAAAGTAGATACAAGTCATTAGTTGCCATTTGGCTCCACAGGTATAACGGCCACTAAAGTATGACACAATAACATACAGGTTGGAAGAGACCAGTAAGGAAGGTAGAATTGTTTCTGATTCCCAACAATATTAACATATCATATGCAGGACACCAAACTAAGATACTGTAGGGTCTGTACCAGGTCATTGATTCCAACTTTACACCTGTAAAAGATTCACTCTTACCCTGAAAGCTCAGCCAAATCTGTCTTTCCTAACCATTTCACAAATGACGTATCCAATTGTACATCTTCCATCCCATCTCCTTCCACTTTTCCCACCCCCTTCTTCTGCACTCTCTTGCCACCTGTTGCCTATCCCTGAACATACTTTGCCTGACCCACAGCTTGGTCTCCACACCATGGGTTTTCAATGCTCATTCTCTCAGGAGGGTAAGTATGGAGTGAAGAGAGACACCTGAACTGTGACCCAACTGACAGACTAATATAGAATCATTGAATCACCAGGTTGGAAGAGACCCACCAGGTCACCAAGCCCACCCATTTCTATCAGTCACTAAACCATGCTCCTCAATGCCTTGTCCACCCATGCCTTACACACCTCCAGGGAAAGTGACACAACTATCCCCTGGGCATCCTGTTCCAGTGCCCAATGACCCTTTCTGTGAATTTTTTTTCCTAATGTTCAGCCTAAACCTCCCCTGGGAGAGCTTGAAGCCTTTCCCTCTTGTCCTGTCCCCTGTCACTTGAGAGAAGAGGCCAGCACCCTCCTTTCCACAAATTCCTTTCAGGTAGTTGTAGAGAGCAATGAGGTCTCCCCTCAGCCTCCTCTTCTCCAGGCTAAACAACCCCAGCTCTCTCAGTTGTTCCTCATAAGGTCTGTTCCCCAGCCCCCTCACCAGCCACATGTCACAGCCACATGTCTCCCAGCCACATGTCACAGAAGCAGAAGCACCACCTCAGCTTAGGAAAATGGTAGTGAGGATTGGTCTGTGCCTCAGAGGAAAGGGAGCAAAGCATGTAGATGGTTTAATCCATTCCACAGCAATGTCTCTCCCTCCTCCAGTCTGTGAGTTTGCAGTGCTGCACGTTACAGGGAAGGCACTGTGTGGGACTGCTCCTCAGCCATGCCTTCCCTTCCCTCAGCTAGCCCTTCAGTACTGGACGCTTACAAACCTTATCCTCCTCCTACCCTCCACTTTGGGGACATCTATGCTATGCCTATGTCCCAGATAAAATAGGACTTTGTTTCATGCTCAGGCACTGACAAACAATCCTTGGCAGCATTTAACTGTTAGTACCCTCCCTGGCATGGCTGCACTCTGGGACAGCTAGTGTAGGTCCCAAAATAACCCACTGGGCAGCAGCCAGGCAAGGAACGAGGAAGAAATGCTGACTCTGTAACAAAGAATGTGGGACTTGCATTCAGCGTAATCCAGTACTGGCAAAGCCTAGAGCAAGGCAGGCATGAAATGGCAAGGAAAGCAGGGAGAAGAGGCAGGGCATGGAGCATTTAGAGCCCCAAAGAGTGAGGAGGAAGGGCTGGAGCCATGGTGGGAGGGATAACAGCCTTGACTGCATGAAGGAGGTTGGTTCATCATGACAACCAGGACCCTAAAAAGAAAGAATAAGAAAAGTGTAGAAAATAGCAAAAGGAAAATTTTGCTCCGATAGCAGAGAATACTGCGATATAGGCTCCCTGCAGAAATGCATCAGAAGTGCTCACTCTCATTTAACTATAGCTTTGCTGTTCTGCAGTAAGGATTAGATTATTTTAGTTCATGTAATAATTTCTACAAAAAGCTCACATTGGTTGAGGACCCTTTTTGCACTTTGAAGTCTCAGACTGAGCTGTAATAATTTCTCCCCATCATTTCAGGTGTTTCTTCTCTCAATCTTGTACAAGGCAGTCAGCATTAGGCTAAAAAGTCATCCCTTGATCCTCTGACTTGGCTGGAGTAATGATGTCTCATAGTTAGGATACGATGCTAGCTTGCTTTCAAGTGTTACTCGGGTAGAGAGTATGGAAAGAACTTTGCTCACAGGCACTGTACCTGGTAGGCACATTGGATACAATTAGGTGTGGACTCAAGTCATGATACATGGACTTCTCTCACTGGAGAGGGTGGGTCACTGCCTAGCTTATTTCCACATTAGACATAATCTTATATGCTAGCTACAGAGCTATGTTTGTGGATCTGAAGAGCGCAAACTGACTTTCAAAAGCACTTCTTTGTCCCTTTTCAGAGTGGACCAAGGAGAGGAGATTCTTTCGGGATGGCAAGGATGGAGGAGGCTAGAGATGACAGGCAGCATCTGGGTATTTATCCAGTCGGTAGAAGACCCACATGCACCTTATCCAGCCTTTTGGATTTGAATCTAGGTGTTTATCCACTCAAGAGAATGTCCTAGCACAGCTGGAAACATTGCCTGTGTGTTTTGCCATAGACTTTGTATGGTCAGGATTTCAGTCATGGGGGAATATGCTGGTCTGTGAACAGTAGCTTCAGAGAGAACCTCTGGAAACAGAAAAAGTCAGGTAGTCCTTGGCAAGACAGCAAAGTGATACCAAAACAACTCCTTGTCGTCCCTCTCTTAGAGTACATGAAGAGTGAGGACTTGATATTATCTCTGTGCAAGTGATGGGATCATTGTGTGTCACTGGGCCAGACCTTGATCCTGGGAATTCAGACAAAAAGCATCTTAAATTAGAGCATTCCTTTTTTAATACTCCAGAAAAAACTAAACCAGCTTCTAGTTCAAACATGTGCACACCTGTGTAAAGCCCTTCCCTTTCACACTTCACTTCTCAGTTTGGGTGCACTGTTCACTCTAGGTAAAGAAAGCGTGTTTTTTATGAATAGCTTTTCTTTGTAGTATTTCAAAGTCTATTCATACTGCCCAGTGTCTAAGAGACTAAAGTTTTTTTGACAGTCCATTGGGTACAATACATTTTATAGTTACCATTCTTAAACAAAAAAACATTTAACATCTATTTCTAGAAGGCAGCAAGATTTTAAAAGTATCTTTTAAGAATCTCTGGCACCATTTAGAAAATTGATTGCATTTATGATGAACTGAAGCATCACATTAGGTATGAAACAAAGTAAAAGCAGATGGTCCGTGCTTGGAGCACAAACTGCTGCCTTTCAATAACATGAGTAAGGATACAAGAATTTCTCAACTAGACGTCGTAGAAGATCTAAGTGAGCTATTTCCTATTAAGATGCCTCTTCAGAAGAAATAATGATTTCTAGTATTTATAAAATACATCTAGCTTTCGCAGTTGAAATGAAACAAAACTATCTTACCAACTGCTGGCTGTTTAGCATGTAAATTAGCTGGTTTACTAGAATTGAATTTATATGTGAAACTTTAAACAAAATCCTCTTGTTTATCTAACCCACTAATAAGATCAGGAGAACAACACAAAACATAGATTAAGTCTCTCTTTCAGATATAGACTCAATCTCGTTTTCATAGGGTACAATAATATTCCTTCTAACAGAGTGAAAAGTTGTGTAAAAAACAGAGAACAGTTTTTGTGTAGCCTCAAGGGCTTTTCATGTGTTCTTGGGGTATAATTTACCTTAAAACTTCTACGTAATCATGTGTAAATTTGTGGTTTTATTGCATCAACAATTTACACAAAAAGGTGAGCTCTTGCTAACATAAATTTCTGTTGAAGCTATATATAATTTCTATGACAAGTGTGCTTTTGCAGTGTACTTTGCTCATCATTAGTAATAGAGGTATTTGAGAACTAAGAATTTCTTTAATGTTTTTATATTCAGAAAAAGAACGCACAGGGGTCAAAGCAGGATTGATTTGAAGGAGTTAGATTCCAAAATCCCTTTAAAAATCAGGACAAAGGATACCACACTATTAAAATAAAATGCTTAAAAATGAAAAGTATTATGCATGCCACACAGTAGAAGATCAGATTTTTATTAATGCAAGTTTTAAATGCTGATTAATCCTCTTGAGAATCAGTTTCCCAAAGCTTTGGCCTGCATTCAAGTCTTTTTCAAAGGGGCACATCACTTCCATTATTCTGAATATTAATTGAACAACATTATAACTAAGGATACAAAGCAAGATTTAAAATATGATTACAGCTGTCATTGCTTACATCTAAATAAGTCATTGGCAATTGAATCTCAGGGAGAAAAAAAACCAAAACAACAAAACCTGTGGTAAACGTCTCTTTTCAGGATGGTGGTGCTGCTGCCTCCCACATCCCCCCCTCTGCTCAGCCAGGATGGATCGGCTGTCTGCCGTGCGCTGATGGCTCGGCTGGAGTCTTGCACTTCATGTATCTACACAAACTGAATCCCCCACCTTGCAAACTGTGGATGTGTTTTGTCTTGCAAAATAATAAATGTCCCAGGAAAAATATTGTCATTTTTAGATGTTAACAGGAAGAGGAATGATAATTGTTCAAAAGATTGAGCTGCTCTATACTTGCTTACTTCCAGAAAGGGTTTATTTTATTGGTTTAGCATAAACTATTTTCTGATTCAGCTTCAGCTCATACCTCCATATAAGCACTCATGTGCTTAACGCTAAGCATGTGCTTAAGTGCATTCCTGAACTGGGCCAAAAGGTACCTCCTTTCAATTTTTGTCCGTAGTTGCTGTTCTTGGAATGCTTCCCTTTTTTTCTTTTTTTTGTGAAAACCAATGTGGGTTACAGTAACCATCTAATTCTGATTAGACAAACAGCATTATGGAAGAAGTATTAAAAATTTATAGTCCTATTTATAAGTTTATTTGTTGGCCATAAAGCGCTGAATCTTATATGACATAAAAAGCATCTAGAGCTAATGATGAAAAAGATATAAAAAGATAATGGTGCAATCATAACATGTCTCTGAGAGTTTGTACATCTCAGTTGCAGTTTGGCACATCGCATAATTGTATTGTGCCAACCTGGCACCAAATCACAATATGTTAGTGAAAAGGCCCCGCGGTTTAAGAGGAAAATCTAGAAGTGTTAACTATACACTGTCTAATTATACAACCTTACTGTCCCAGAATGAGATTTCTGAAACCATTTCTGACATATGGGAAGAGGGTAGAACAGCTGGTCATTAAGGTTTTCTCAAGACTATTTAGTAACACACTTGAATGTAATTAAAATGCTACATAAAATACTGCACTTGTGTACAATGTATTTTTAATCTTTATGGCATGCTGTAAAAGTAAATAAATGCAATGCATTAACATTGCTCCCCTTCATCTCCTAAATTGTTAAGATATAATGACAGCCCCTATCTATGCACTGTGTATTACCTGAAGAATACTCTATTGCTTTGTAAGCATCCTGCACAGCAGGTAGGAGGCAAACCAAACTGAATTGTGCAAGGCAGATATAAGTTTACTTGATTTCATTTGCTCGAGTTAAGCCTTGCTTACTTACCTGGATGCATTTCAACAAATAATTTTGCAATGAGCCTGGTTTATTTGAAGGTTTCCTTTGTTAAGGCGATGTCAAGGTGATGTAAAGCAACTTTGGCTCACACTGGGTCTAGAGCAAGAAGTAAAATCGTACATAAAATGTACAAACTTCTTTGCAGCAAGTTTACTCTCAGGTGTCTTAATGGGACTTTTGCCACGAAACAGAGTCAGAATTCGTTTCCATACAGATGCAGATTACAGATGGGTTAAAACAGATTTGCATTTGTACCATATAATCCTCATTGCAATAGAAGTACCTAGAACAACAAGGCAGTTAAACACTGTGCAGGATCAGAACCCACTTATTTATGCTTTCTCTTCCTTTATTGCTGTGACTGTCTATCACCTGTATTTCCATTTCTGTAGACGATAAACAGGAGATCTACATAAAACTAAGACCACAGTGAAGGAATTTGACTCAGGCAAAAAATGTGGAACAACTCATATTCTGAAAAATTGGCTTGAGATTGGTCCCTATACTCCATTAATGATAGCCTGGGGATTCTGTGTTCCCAAACTGCAGAGATGCTGCAGCATTGTAAAAAAGATTCATTTTTGATGCACTTCTTTGATTTGGTGCACAAACAGATAAGGAAAAAGAAGTAAATATTAAAAATATTTTGGCACAGAGTGTTTCTCTGCATTAGACTTGTGCTTTCTGATACTGGTATTTTGTTTTACATTCTTTAATAATACTTTTGCTTTGAGAAAAGAGGCCACAAATGTATTCCAAAGTTTTAACTGTTCTTGATTTCTCTTACATTTCAGCAAATAAGTGTTTTAATTCACTGTGCACTGAGTATGATCAAAAGCTGCTGTTATTCCCGTCCCAGTTCCCTAGAACAATTTTTTTTTTTTTGCTAAAAAGTGCTTTTCCTGCACCCGTGAGCATGAAGGATAGCTTTACCCGGTGTTGTCCAACACCATGTCAGAAAAGGACAGACAGGAGACTTATAGGAAGACAGATATAACAAAGCACACAGACTATAACCTGCAAGGAAATAAACTGGCAGTCATCAGGAACATTACAACAGAAACCATGGAAGTGAAAACATGTATGTACCATGGTCACAAGAGCTGTCTGGTGGCAGTGATGAGTCCTGCCTGTGACTGCACATGTGGAGAAATCAAGTTTTATGTTATTTTTCAAAGGTAGGCTTAAGATTTTCTTTTCTCTCAAATACAATGTTGGGGGTTCATTTGAGAATGATCACTAACTGCAAAAGTGCAAAGAGATGTGACATGCTGTGTTCTACCTTTTCTTGAGTATCTTCTAAATCAATCACAATCCTTCTGTTCGAATAAAGCTTTTCCTCTCTGCTAATGATGCATCTACAGCAATTTTTTTTTTAAAAGGATCATTGGCGTGAGTAGCCAATTATCCAATCTTCCCAACTTTGTTCATGGATGGAGTTTGCATCACATTACATCCAGCAGCTGGTATGTGCTATCGAAACCAAGAAATGCCTCCCAATGTAGAGAAACCCAAGAACACAAGAGATACAACTCTTCTATGGCAGGTTAATTCATTTTCACAAGAGATGAGAATAACTATAGATCTCACCACATTCAATGTTAATTGCAAAACTCATCTCTCTGACTTAACTTTGCCTCATTAATTTCTTTACACAGAGTTGCCAGGTACCACCACATCTAAGCACAAACACAAGCAAACAAAAACATGCAAATCAAGCTACTTTTCCTACAGGCTGAAAAAAAGAAGAAAGAAAAATGAAAGACCGTGGCATATTTAGGCATTTGGAAGACAATCAGATGTTGTGCTGATAGAGGCTATGTAAATGCTGTGAGAAGAAAATCTAAATTCTTCATTAAAACTTCTGCAAAACAAACTGTCACCTCACATTTTCAGAAGAGTAAATTCCTGTAATATTAACCCAAAACTGTTCACTATTAGTTATCTGTACTTAGAGATTAATATTAAGAAATAAGGTAGACATCACATCTTTCAAGCTGTACTTGGATCCTTTCTAAAAGCACCCAAAGACATGCAGCTGCCATTGACCTGGACAGAGTGAGGATATTGTCAGAAGAGTTTTATTGCCCTGTTTCTCAAATAATATTTGTCTCAAAGAGGGATGCAAGGCATCCATTCTGCTGAACCTGAAATTAGATCTTAGAAAATAATCATCTCTAAGACAATCAACCCCAATCCAGGCATTTCTAGTGAGCGGGCTTAATTTTCCTTGCAAAAAACGTGAGCAAAGTGAGCAACGTGAGTGTTTAATTGTCTAAGCCTGACCAAGGGAGCTGTTTGGAAAGCAAAGACCAGGGACTGGGGGAGCAGGGTTCCTGTTCTCTCCCTTGTTGGCCCAGACCACCTTTCTTCTCCTCCTGATGTCCCAGGTTGGCAGTGCCATCAACCACTTCGCAAAGGTCTTCTTGTGTGTTTTTTAGCCGTAACATTAGCTATGGCAGCAATTATTTTTGGATTATTGCTCTAGGTTTGCTGGCTCATTTCTTGAGCTGAACCCCTTGTTGAATGACAAGCACCAACCTGAATAATCCTTCGCTCACCTGAATTATCTTATGTATTTTTTGTTTTGTTCTAGAGAAGGAACTCCACATCAAGTACTTTATATTCTACTGCTCTGTATTCTCCCATCACCAAAGAAAATTTGTCTCTTTACTTTCATTTATCACATTCCATTTCCCTTTTTAGTCAAAATTCCTAATTATTTTAGCCTCCTGAGCCAGTTAGATATTAAATTGAGTCAAGACTGATACACGTAATCTACTGATTTAAATAATATCCACTCAGAGTCTGCAGTTTCCAGGTCAGCTGCTCTTCCCTTAGAAAATACTGCTGCTGTGAAGTACAGACAGGTATATTCAGCTCAGTCTCTACAAATCTCTTCACCAAGACCTACATGGGGAGTTGCCTGGAACAACCTGGCTTTACATGTGCACCACACTGTAGTAAGCATGGTTAAATAAATTGAATAACTAAAATTTGCCTATAGCTCTCTGTGTATACTGCCTAAGGACAGAAAGAAATGTATACCTGAGCTTATGAAGAATGGATCACAAAGTTGAATTTTATCCAGATTAAAATATCTTGGACACCAATGGATGTATATGAAAAGAAGGTACCTAGACAAGGCAATATTTTTTTTGTTTGTTTCAGCAGTGACATTCCTTTTTAGTTATTTTTTTCAGGTTTGCTTTGCAGTACTATCACTCTGAAGGAAGAACTGTTAGAATGTTTTAAAGCAGGTAAAACAAATTAAAAGGAAAGGAAACCTTTAGTAATTTTCACCTTTACTGATAAGGCCACTACAGGAAAGATCAACTCAGCTGCAAGATGATAACACTTTCTATCATGACTCTGCTAATATTGCCTGCCACTTGCTGTCTTGTCAAAGGTACTCAGCTGTTTAAAGCCCCATCCACAAAGCTCAAAAACTCTCAAAGAAAATTTTAGAAAACTTCCAAAACTAAAAGAAATTTGTTCTAATGCACAAGTTATGAGAAACAACAGCCCGATAAATATTTTTTTCTTCCTTCAGGACACTAAAAGAAAATCTCTTTAACTTCAATTACCAGTCAAAGAGTTTTTGAGGAAGGTGAGGGTTTTCTTAACAAAAAAGAACTTTTAAGTGAAATGTGGGGTTTCAAGCAAGAATTTTCTGAATTTATTAAAAAAAATCAAAAAAGTTCTTGAGAAATTAAAGTTCCCTGTATTTTTCTTATTTTTTCTTTAGATAAAAGTAATTTCCTGAGCACTCCCAGCTCCTAATAGAGGAAAATAACACAAAATCGTAAACATTTTGTAGGTGACAGTCCAAAACCAGCATATGTGTCTTCGTAAGACCATACACGGTCTGTTTGGTAAAGTCCTCCCTGGAATTATTTACAACTGATCAGTCATGAGATAAGATAACATACGTCCACCGGACAAAGTCTTGAGGTTACATGTTGCTGTCATGCTTTTCACGGTTTTTCATTAACCAGCTATTGCAAGATGCTTTTTAAGTACCTTCATCCTGTCTCCAGCTCAGCTCTGTCTCTCTCCATTAATAACCAGGCTAAATCAGCAGCAATAATTAGGGAATCAGACACTACTTAATATCTGTGCAGGCAGACAAATAACTTCTATATCTCTTCCTATTCCATAGGGTTGCTCCCCTTCTTATGAAGCTGTCTTCCTCACAGGAAGGCACAATGTGCTAACTCATAATGATAAGATTTTTGGATCATGTGATTCTTATATTTTGCAATTGGTGTCAGGCAACTCCACATACAAGATGTACATTTTCTCTCCTCTTTCTAGCAAATTTTCACTCCTCCAGCACAAACTGGCTTATTTTTTCCTGAAAACCCAAGAGAGTGACATACCCATGCCAGTTCTATTCAATGTAAGTAGATAGCCTTCAAAGGCTCTCCTGAAAAGGCAAGCACTAGGATGGTTTTCTCAATACTTCTTAGCTAAAACTACCACAATTCATGCTCAGTAATTCTCTCGAGACAGATATATTGTCATGCTTCAATGACGAAATATAGATATCACACTTCACAGGAAGTTAAACAAAAAAAGGAGTATTCAAAGTGCATTTCTGCCAAATAATTTTAAAAGCTGACTTTTACATCACAGTGTTTACAAGAAAGATGCAATTATATGCAAGAAGAATCCTATGATGCGTGTGTATCCACACAGTTAGATTCCCACTCAAGTCTTAAGTCCTCATACCAACACACGCACTAGACTTGGAGTACACGTCTCTTAATATACTCTATTACCTCATTGTCATTTACTTGTTGGTAATGAATGTGTGTGTTAACAGAATAGCATGCTGATGCATTTTTTCTGCCATTGTATGTAACATATTTTCTAATTCTTTTGCGCTATTCAGCATTTGACCCTAACGATAGGGGATTATGGTATTAACTCTCTACACAGCACACATTCTTTACAGACTTTCACTAAATACTGTAAGCCTGCTGCAGAGCGGAATAAAAGTGAAAGCATACCGTCTGGTCTTAAGCTGTGCACACAGAGGGTCGTGATCCAATTGGAAGGGAAGCAGAATTTTAAAAAGAAAGAGGTTTGACAAAATTTTAATCCTTGTCATTTTCATTTCTCTTACCCTGTGGATTTGGGTGATTTTATTTACACTGTCAGCTTGAGCCTAGGGATTGAAAATCAGGCTTTTATGGAGATTATTAAAAGTACATACAGTACACTAAAGGCTGGGCCACTGCTATATGCTACTAAAAATATGAATGTGGATGCTCTATATTATACATTTAAGGAGGTAAGTGCCATCCTCCCTGTAAAGCTGGACTTAGCAGTTAGGCTCATCAAGATAATGCTGAAGTGAATGTTTTAACAAGGGTATTTATGAGTGGTTTCAGACTGCTGAAGGCACACTGAAGAATTTAGAGGTACCTTCAGGTGCTTTCTAAAAGGACAAGACAGAAGCATTTTAGAAGCAGCTGTGGAAGCTTTCCATATTGAAGGTGTAACTGAACACTGAAGAAGCTCTTCCTTGAAGAGCTGCTGCTCTCCCCACCCTATACCTGAGGGCAGCCTGAGGTTTAGTCCAGCCACACAGAAAAAAAAACCCAAAACCATCATCTACTGAGCTTGGCCTCACCCCACAGTGATGGGGAGTTCCTATGGCAACATCCAGCAGGTATGAGAAGGTATGCGCAGGAGATACAGCATGTATGTGCTAGGTTATGCTGCAAAGCAAGCCGGGCAGGTGGCTGGGGCTGCATCAAACTACATGGTTGCCCACTGTGAGGATACGTCCTGTTCCAGATTTCCCAAGGAGAATCCATGGGTTGGACAACCTTGCACAACTGCCCATTCTGGAGCTAGGGAAGCAAGACAGCAGCAGGACATGAGTCAGACCACCTCTCCAGCCAACCCAGACTGTTTTCTCACCCACTGTAGGCACGTATGATGTGCTGCAGGAACTGCTCCTGTGCCCTTGGGGATTTTTGGCTGAAACGGAAGCAAATCAAATGAGTGCACCTCGAGTAGGGCTCTTCTGACTCCCACCACCCTGCATCCATGATTCTTCTGCAGCATCTAAATTAGAGCTCCAAACAGGCAAGGAAACACAGATAAACACCACAAAGTTTCGGGGCCAGGCTACAAAAAAAACCCGCAAGTCCCCAAAAGGGCTAAATTTCTCAGCTTCCCATCTAAGAAAATTAAGAAAGGTATCTGCTGATGCAGCTGCAAGCCACTGGGCTTACTGTATCCCTGCATGGGGGAGAAGGGAATGAATAGCCCCAGGAGGCACCTTGAGACTCTCTGCAGGGGTAGAGTTGAAGCCCCCTACTCTGACAGCAACTTTATTGTCACAGCCAGAGCGACGGAACACTTTAGAGACCTGAATTTTCTTCCATCAGCCAAAAACCATAAGCTTGTTCTGGCCCTGCCCTGCAGAAGCACACACTGGGTTTGACAGTGAGTTAGATCCTGCACCCCCAGATTCAATAACACTTGGTAATTTTCCAATGATTTCAGCAGGCTTATAGCCCCTAGTCCTGCAACCACCTCACAGACACACACCTTCACTCCATGGTCAGGGACATTCATGTTAAAACTGCAGAATTGAGGCCACAGTCACTATTATTTCACATAGTGATTGCAAGTAAGGTTATTAAAACAATCCTGCTTGGACTCTGGGCAAGGGGGAGATAGCTTTTCCAGGTTCTTTTCAGCTCAGGGAATCAAAAATTTTATTTTTCCATCCAAGGAAACTGTTTCCTTGAAATCAAGATACGTGACTCTCACTGTCCTTACAGCTCTGTAACCTTGGCTATCTGAGGCATGTAAAAGAGGGGTTTGTTCTGCTGAGGAATGAAATGGGCAGAAGGAGTTGCACAATTTGGCCATCTCGCAATTGAAAATGGACTTAAGCTGGCTTCACCTAACCAGAGTGCCAGCAGCATAGGATTTTTGAAATGTGCTTCTTCCATACCTCCCTCAGCCAATTTTCTATGCACTCAGGGTGCCTCCTGATAACAGGACCAGAAACAAGTCTCATGGAAGGCAATGAAGATCTGTCCTTCAATATAAGTGGCAGGTGGATCAGTCCCACTCAGAAAAATTTGGCTGCTGTTCTGAGTGATTCTTAGTGTGCCAGGGTCCCACTAAGACATCCAAACTGGCATTTCATAAAAATCAAATTGGCAACTCGTAAAAATCCATGCTAAAAATGACAGCCTTGATTTGGGAGTCTCTGACTCAGGCCTTATCCTGCAGAGGTGTTCAGTGCCCTCAGCTCCCACTGACTTCACTGTGGGCTGAGCAGGCTCAGCACTTCTCAGGGTTGTTCATGTTCTGCAGGATTGGGACTTAGTGTCCTTAATACTATCTCATTCTGGTTATTCCCTATTGTCCAAGGATAATCCCATGGCATTATTCCCATTATGCCACTTGCCATTCCCATTAGTCTTTAACAATGTTTTAAACCTATCTTTCATTTTTAATTTTCTTAGCAAAATATCTGTATTTTAGTAGTATGTATTTATGTAGTCTTCAAAAAATGTGCTTTTATTATACATATGGCATTATCATGTAGCTTCACTACTCTATGAGTCTGATAGATGAAAACAACTTTGAATACAAGGGGAATCCATATGTCTAAATGTTTTTAGCATGAACGCCATTACCTGCTCCAAGTCATAAAAGCATAATTAAACAGCAAGTATTACATCAGTGTACCACAGGAATCATTGCAGCTCACTTGTCTGTTTCATGCAAGGGGGAGGGTTTTTTACTATCTTTAGGCTGGAGAGGAAGGCAGAGGCAATCATAATAATTCTATGTCTATAGCATGTGCAAGGTACAAAGCAGAGTGCTGGGATCTTACAGACCATTGTAGTTCCAATTCATCTTTCTCCTTGATTAATTGCGAAGCTGCGCATTACTGCACAATGATAGCTTCAAGATAATGAATCAACAAGACTTCTCCAGCAGCTCTGTGATGCCTTCTTGTGTCACAGCCACCGGATGTGGCAAGTGGCTCCACAAGTGAGAGTCTGATCAGAAGGATGAGAGCTGGACTCCCTCCTGCCTGCCCACTTCCTAAATCCCCACTGTCCTTTCCACAAAGCACTGCCTCCATTCCTTGGTGAGCAGGAGGTCCGAGTCCTACCCTGAGCATTGTGTTATGGCTGACAGTCATTTCCACCTGAGCCCCAAGCCAGCAGTAATGCCTGACCTACAACATCCCCAAAGGTATTCCCCTGAAATACAGCTGCTTCCCTTCCTCCCTGGACTGATTCAGGACAGTTCATTTCTGCTGCAGACATGTTTTGGAAACCCCAGACACCTAATCCACCAGGCTGCCCAGTCTAATGTGAGGCAGGATAGAGATAGGACTCCAGCCTGTTTTGAAGCCTGTTTTCTTGCTTCTGGCTCCAGACAGACTGCTATGTGCATGCTACCCACAGGCTCCAACATCTAACTCAAGGCCATGAAGGAATCCAGGGCATGAAAGGGCTCCCATGTGACCAGGATGTTTTTTCAGTGATGTTTTAGTCAACGGCCAGTTTCACATATCACGAAAGACAAATCATTTCAGACTGAATAAAAATTGGCATTTGATAGCACTTTTTATTGGGAAAAAAAATAATAATAAGGAATGTAGGAAGTAAAGCCAGAAAGGGTCAGCTGGGCCAGCAAGTGTATGCTTTCAAAGATAATAAGACTGGAGCGTCCACAGTCATCCTGCCTGATGTGTCCCCTCACACCACTGGCCCCAGAATGCTCCCCAGTAGTCTGTAACAAACTTTACACTTCATCATAAATCAGCTGCAAATTTGATTAGTACCAGAAACCAAAATGGCAAGATCCAGAGCATTGTCAATAGCAGAAGCTGTTAGGTGAAATCTCCTGCAAATCCTAAAAATTAAGACAGGTGAAGACAATCCCCTCTTCTGCAGCAGTTCCTGACAATCTGATAAACAGGGAAATTCCTTCCTTACCCCACATCTTGTGATCAGTATAAACTTGAGCTTACAAGTGAGATACATGTAGAGATTAGTGGCCCTAGCCTACATCCTGCTCTTTCATGGTTCAGAGGTGAAAAAGAGACCAGCCTAGAAGTCTAGCAATGCATAAATGAAAAGTAAAAATGACCCTTACTGACCTCCGCAAACTGCAAACAAAAGTCCTGAAGCATGTGATTAATAGAATAAAGCAATGGTGCAAATAAACAACCAAGTCTCTTTTCATACTCAGCTGCTGACACCTAAACATCAGATACCAACTGATCCACATCACAAGCCTCTTTTTCTATCCCTAAGAATTCTGCGATACAATAGTTTTCATCAGCATAAGCAACTGCAGCCTAAACCAGTGAATTTCTCTGTTTCCATTACCAGCATATCACTTCTTGGACAGATGGATGGAAATGTCTCTCTAAATTTCCAGTCTGAAAGTATTAATAATTGGCTTGCATTCACTTGATCTGATGCCAGTATTATTCTTCAACTAATTCTTTTGTCTTTGAAGTATACCTCCTAAATGTCTTTATGAAAACTCACCATATCTCTTTTTGGTCTTAGTTTTACTAGATTAAACACTTCAAGAGTGTTCAGTGTTTAATAAAATTTTAGTACATAATACCTTGAAAGGTTTCAACTATTTTATGACAGCTTAAAAATAATTTTAGGTCCACAACAAGATAAACATATCATGTTGAAGCAAATCTAGTTTTCTAAAGATTTAAAACTGTATTTGCCTCTCACAGTCACAAAAGAAGGTAAACTGGAAGTTTAAGAATTGGCAGAAGAAATTATTTTGCATATTTCCACTCTAGTTTCTAGTGGTTTCTTCCATAGAAATATCTAGAAACTAGAGTTACCAAACAGGTATTTGGGAATGGTTAAACAGAATGAGAAAACAAAACTATGGAAAATAAACCAGAAATTTGAACCTGGATCAATTGGCAATATTGAGTCCCAGAGTTCTGAATGAAGTATGTTTAAGATTACAAGGAAATAGGAGGAGATTTTTTTTTAACTCTTGCAGTTTGGAATTTTTCTAAACCTCACATAAATGACATCTATTTCCTTAATCTCAGCTCTAATTTTCTTATTTTTAAGTTCATGATTGGTTTTCCAAGCTCATTTGGAAATTCAGAGTCCTCTGTTGATGTTTATACCTCAAATAGAATTCATTCAGGTTCTAAGGGATGTAGCCCCTCATCTTTTCTCATGGTTTTCTCCTGTCTTCTCTGACTCTTCCCTCCTCTTTCCATCTCCTCTCAGTTTAGGGCCTACATTCTCATAACCTGCACTTCTTTCTACAGTCATCTGTATAGATAAAATTACATATTCTTCTAGCATTTTTTTGCTTCCCTTCAGGATCTTCTTACCAGCAATGGGGAAGCTGTCCTACCACTCTTCCCCATTCCCTTCTCCTTCCATCTGATAAACACTTGGCTTTCACATCTCCAAGTGGTGCAATGTGAAGAGTGAACTAAAACTAAATAATGACCACATTACATGTCCTATCTCCTTCTCATAAATTTCAGAGCCAGATGAGACCATTGTCACCTGCTCTGATCTCCAGCACAACACAGGACTTCCTGAGAGAGATTTCTCACTTCAGGATAGGAAACAGCAGCCCTGACCCATAGCTCTGGTCCAATGTGATGATGGCTATCTCCCAAGAAATAAAAAAGAGCAATCCTGTTTCACGTACTATTGCACAAAACCTTTGATTATTTATTGCAAATAATAGGCTAACAAAAACTTTGGGAGGAGAGCATCCTGTACATATTCTCATTGCTCTTATTGCTCTTAAAAGTTTATTTAATACCAATATGTAAAAAAACCCAAAAGGCATTCTGGAGAAAATTATTATTAGGATTGCCAAAATTGTGTGCTTAAAATAGTACAACTCGTCATTCACTCTAAGATTTGATAACAAGAGCATAGTTACATCTCAACTCCATAAAATCACAGTAACTGACATGTACTATCCTGTCAAGGCAGCACAGCCCTGGTTGCTCCCTTGGCACTGAGAAATGACTGCCTTGTTGAAAATTACATTTTCAGGGTGCAATACAGTATTAAGTAACAGCTTAAATGTAACTGCTACTAAAAGAAATGGAGCTTACCACTTCTCCCCACAAATGCCTTTGGGAATTCCTCCTCCAGCCTCAAAGGGATAGTACCAGAGGTAGAAACTACTGCTTACTGAAAGTAAAAAACTGCACTCTGAAGTATCTGGCATAAGGTGCTTCTCAGAAAATTCTCTTTCAAATGCCAGCCTACTATGTCTCAGTTTTACCTACAATGTTTTGATACAGCTGTGGGGCCAGAGAACATGTTTTTCACAGATCAGGTTCTATTCTCTTGCCTGCTCTTAGGTCTCCAAGGGGTTGCTCTGCCCCTCTGTGCCTGGGCATGAGCTTCCCTGTGACTGTAAGGCAGCCAGGGGAAGGAGCAGCTGGATCCACCAGCAGCCATGCAGGCATGCAAATCAGGCAAGTGTTTGGTCCGGAGGCCATTCACCGCCCCATCCTCCCAGCAGCAGTTGGCTCGCTTCTGGTGGAGATAGAGCATATGCTCCACTCTATACAGCCTACCCTGTGATTTTATTACCCCAGTTCATTCTACCTATAGTGGTACAGGTCTCTGAATAGGCATTCTTTACCTCTTTTTTTTTTTCTTATCATACTGAGCCCACAAAAATGTTCAGAGAAGTTGAGCATCTGTATAGATTTAAACCTCTGCCAGAGAGCATGTAGTGCACCAGCCAGAGAAGGGGAGAGCTCTGAGCCTGCCAATGGCTAAAATATTGCAAGGATTATCCCTGGAGAAATATAAAGTACTCCCTGGATGCCTGAGGTCTCAGGAAATACTGACAAGTCCATCGTCTGCAGGTGGCATTCTCCTTTACTTGTAGATGACTAGATTATTAATTGTGGTACAGCAAAATTAGCAATTCTGCTGATAGCAAACTGACACTGCTCAGACTTACTCTGGCCTTGCTTTGCCATATAGAAAATTCTCAAAAAGACCTCTCCTTCAGTGCTCTAGACAGACAGACAATACTGGAAGGTAGAGGTGAAGAGCATCTAGATATCTCTGGGCAGCATTAGTATTCTTCAAGAATCTGGTTGCAGTATCAGTTAATTATTTATCACCTTAATCGTGTAGGGTGATTCTCATCCAACAGGATGGGACCAGAGCCACTGTAGCCACCCTGACATGGTGTTACAGAATCACAGAATGATTTTGCGTGGAGGAGACCTGAAAGATCATCTATTTCCAACTGCCCTGCCATGGCAGGGACACCTTCCACCAGATCAGGTTACTCAAAGCTTCATCCAATCTGGCCTTGAACACCTCCAGTGTTGGGGCATCCACAACTATCCTGGACAACATTTTTCCAGTGCCTCATTACCCTCACAGTAAAAAATTCCTTCCTAATATCTAATCTAAACCCACTTTCTTTCAGCTTAAAACCATTACCCCTCCTTCTATCACTGCAGTCCCCAGCATTGCAGGTCCACACTCCTTCCTTTGTATAGGAAGCCCTACAGGAGCAACCCAAGAAGATTTCACTGCCTTCTGTTTGTGAAGAGAGGGCATTGTGGACAGGAAACGTGTTTGCTATCAGTGGCAATTTATCCTGTTTTCTCTACCCAAGAGAGAATGTCCTGACTCCAGCCTTAGTCAGCCACAGTCTGTATCTCCCTTTACGTGTGTATGTGCGTAACCTGCCATTCTTTCGTAGATCTCCTTCTTCAGGCCCAATCTCTGTTCTGCAAGTTGGCATGACGGCAGCATACCAAGTAGGAGGTTTTGGCTTATGTGTAGAATTTGGAGAGCAGTTTTGTAGTAAGTTGCTATACTTCTTGGCTTGCAAGCCCTGGGAGCATATGGCCCATTGCTTGCAAAATGCTGATATTTTAAAATTGGGGGAGGAATAGAGCATGGCACATTTATTTTACTTCTTCAGTGCCACTATTTTTGCCAAAACCTGCCATACCATCCTGGATCATGCTGTTCTATCCATTTCTAAAGTGAGTCCTCCACCAACTAAAAAGTGGATGATGTAAAATAGGCTCCTAACAGGCCTGAGAAATATAGGCTTCTTCTACTCAATCTGCTATATGAAATTCTGTCAATTAATAGCTAAAGTGAGTGAGCAGCCAATGCAGGACTACTTCTGCTTACTCCCTAACTCTTTGCAGCTGGCCTTGCTCATACTTTCAATAAACATCCCTTCTTTTCCAAGCCATCAAAACTTTATGGACTGCTATTTCCTTCCTCTCATCTTCCCAAGAGCTAACACTAGTACACTTGAGATGCTGCAGACTTATCACTTCTACCTTGAACTAATGGTTGACCTGAAGAAATTGATGCCAGGAAATGAAATAGAGTTCTTAAGTACAGACAGAACGGTGCTAATCCAAGCATAGCTCTGCTAGACCACCACAGTAGTTGTCAAAATACAGCTTAATTATTTTTTGTGCCTGCTCCAAGCCATTTAATAATGTTGAAAAGCACAACATTTTTGTTTTGGAAAAAGCTAATAAACCAGTAGACAAAGGTGATCTGCAAGATGCTAATTTACTTGATTTGTCAAAATGTTTTTGATAAGGTCCCTCATAAAAAACTAATAAGGGAAATAAACAAACACAGGTCTAGGGGTGAAGTCTTTGTTAAGGATGAGAAATGGGTTAAGTTGCAGAAAACAGAGTCATAACAGAGAGTGTGAGCTGAGAATGGAAAGAAGTTAACTGGGTACCATTTTCACCTATGTTAAGGCCAATTTTATTGACTATGCCTGTGAATGCTCAAAGGAAACAATGAAGAGGGAGTAGAGATACTTGAGTGGTGTCATCATATTTTGCTGGGCCTGGCTCTATAATCTTCAATTACAGAAATAAAATCCCTTGAACCTAGGTGGGCTGTGTGTGAAAGCTAGTCACATGATCCCCACAGTGTTTGCAGGAATTGACTTTTGGTTGACAATAATTACAAGGTACTATGAAAAACTCCAGATGTATTGCTGGTAAATATAGAAGCGTGATGACAAATTAGCTGAGTTAAGGATTAATTGACCAGTAATTATTAATTATTGGTTATCGATTATTAATTATTGATTATGAATTATTAATTGTTATCTTTCCACATACACACAGTCGCTTGCCTGTGAGGTCTTTTAGGAATAGAAAATGAGGATAAACAGAAGGTAAATCACAATGGGCCCACTTCCTCCTACCTTAATTATCCTGAACTGTTGTTAAACGTGCAATGATCTGTTTATTTCAGTGGATTATATAAGGTGCAGGAAGGAGTCACTGAATATCTGTTGCTTCGTAGAGTAGAAGTTAAAAGTGAAAAAATAGGATAACTGTACTGCAAAATAGAACATGCAAAAGCAGAGGATGCTGTAATGACAAATTTTAAAAGTTCTTCCTGTATTTTTCCCTTTACCTTTGTTCCCTGGACCACAACTAAGAGATACTTTATGTGGGGAATGTCCAGAAAAATAACTCAGTGTTCAAAGATAATAATGACACGTGATCTCTCATCTTCGTGGAATCATCTCCCGGTCATAGTGACAGAAGCCTTATTCTCAGAGAAGAACTAGCAAGAACTTGACTGAGGAATTCAACATGATGGACAGGGAAACCCATTCACTGAACAGTTAGCATATGCCATATCCTGCAGGAATGCAGTCCTTCTATTATCTAATGGCTCTTGCTACTGCGGAAACTCACCAAATCAAATATATCTTGGATTATATGGGGGGGAGGGGGAAGAGAGATGCTTTGTCCTTAAACAGATGAGGATGGGTGTATATATTTCCACAACCTGATTTGCAGGTGGCCTACACTTAATATATTCGGGGATGAACGCCTTCCTGCACACGCCACTAGCTCATGGGGTAGTCTTTGACAGGTCACTTCAGCACTCCCAGACTCTGTTTCTTCCTAATATACTCAACTGTTATGAGGCCTAATTAATTATTTTACAGTAGTCGCTGATTTATCAGACCTGAGGATTCCTGAATGAAGAGTTCCAGAGAAGTTCAAACTATTGTGTTAGTTTCAAGTGTAAAATACTAATGACTTCAGCAGCTTTTCACTGCTCACTGGGCAGCCAGTGAGTGGCTGGAATTGACAGATTCTGGCTGCCGTATTACCACTGATGTATCCATGGAAATGGATGACAGATCTGCAGAAACAACAGGAAAGTTTTTAAAATACAACTTTGCTCCATAATAGCAAAAAATAATCACACCAAAATACATAAATTTCAACAGAGGAATTCAAAGCACTTTCCATCATTTCACTTCCTTTCCATGCAACTCCTGGGAGATATGCAATGAGAAGAGAGGAGACGACACAGCCACACCGTGACATGTAGCCAGGCCTTAGGAGAAGGAAATCAGCAGCTGCTCAGCAGCACGGCAGTGCAGCACGAAACAGGAAGCAAAGATAACGATGCCCAATTGAAACCATCACCTCAATGGAATTATCTGGTGTGGAATTTGGCCCAGACGGTGCACTTCACAACCCTGCTCTTTGCAAAAGCCTTACTCCTGGTGGTTTTGCTGATTCATTTTTTAACATCAGGAAACAAAAGTGAGTGTTAAACCAGCAGAAGCTGCAGATGCACGACTGAGTCGCTCTGGCCACGTAGACAAGTGCTGACTTTCAAACTCCAGTCCTGAAAATCATACCCTAATTTATATTTGTCCATGTAGATATAGGGTTTGTGGAGCAAATGAGACTGAGAATCTTAAAAACACGGATTTATTAAAACTAACACTGACATTAGGCTGTAAAATCTCCTCAACCTCTACCCCCTTTATGCACTATTATAGACGAACTTTGGAATTAAGAGAATGATTGAGTTTCTATGCTCTCCACTCTCTTACCCAGTGCTATATTTCCTATAAGCCCCTTACAGTGTCGAGCTGTGCAAAAGATACCATCTTGTTTGCATCTTGTAGTATAATTGAATCAAGGTTGTTTAGCATTAATAAGGTGTCTCTGGAATCCAGATGTTTGATTCACGTGGTGACCTATAGGAGAAGGGCAGCTCACGTTTGCACAGCAGCAGACACCATCAGCCAGTGTCGTGGCCAGCACACAGAGAGCCTATGGGTGTTGGAGGTGCAGCTGCTACTGACCCAGGAGCTACAAGGGATCAAACAGCTTCCCTTCATTATTGTATTTCATCCATCAATGCTTCTTCCTCAGCTTTATCTCTCTGTATATACCAACAGTCTCTTTCATGGCTTTTTTGTAGCATTCCCTTAACAGCTCTGCCACAAATTCAGTTTCCACCACCCTCCTGTATTCTTCTCCTGGCTGAAAAACTGCTAACTCTTCATTTTTATTTACTTACTTCTCTGTATGACCACAGTCAATAAAGATGAGATCCCAAAAGTCATTATACCTCCAATACACAAAGAATTAAAATTAATTTTCCCTGCACATGGACAAGTCACCACCTTTTATTCATACAATGCAAACTAGACACTTAACTCACAAAGAAGTTCCTAAGGCTGCATCTAAGCTGAAGGATACAGAATATTCCTTCAGGTCGTGGTACTCTCCCAGCCTGCACCCAAGTGTGCGCTGAAAGGAGAGGGAGTCTGAGTGCCCAGCAGGACTGGAAAGCCAGCACTCCCTGAAGAAGAAGGAAATGTGGTCCTGCACATTGCCATGGCCTGGACCCATGAGCTTAGACAAGACTCACAGGACATGAGCAGGGGAAAGAACAGGGATATCAGTGGGGTAACAGCTAAAGGTAGGATATCCACAGCATTCAATTTTGGTGAGCAAATCCTCTGAACTTCCAAGGCTCCACCCCCTATAGCCTTTGATCCTATTCCTGTGAGCATCTTAATGCTAGTGGATGGCATTGATACTGCAATGGGACTACTCACATGAAGAAAAATGTGTCTCAGACTGTATTTGCCAAATTGAAGCCTACTTAGTAAAAGATTGGAAGTTCTTGTGTTGGAAAGCCATCGCCCATTATGTAAGTGGATGTAAGAAGTTCTCAATGTTTACCTTCAGCTTCCTAGCAAAATAGTTTAGTTGCAATAGTCCTAAGCTCCTTTTCACAATCTTGGAGACAATTCTTACACTACATTTTGCTTGTTGGACTACCAATGTGATGAAAGGAAAACCAAAAACAGATTGCTACCTCAGTTCTAACTAGTACTGTACTGATGACTACTGGAAAATCTAAAACTCAAATAAAAATCTCTAGGCTTTTTTTAATGCTTTGAAGGAGCCATGTTGTAAAGGAAACCTGCAATAAAGATATAATATGAATTAAAAATAAATACTTCATGTTTTCAAGCAAGCCAAGCAGCTTGAAAACACTGCCAAAACAGGTATTTAAGTCCTATTATTTGAAGGTTAGTATTTTCTTGGTTTTAATCTATGGTTTATTTGGAATAATGCTAGACTTCTTTGTAATCTATTAATTTCCCATGTAATGTATTTAGATTCAGGATCCCTGAGTTGTGTAGAATTGTGCGATACCAATTGTTGTATAAAATAAAATTCAGTGTTGATAGCTATTTTCCAAAACATTGACCAAGCAGTCACCAAAGCAGCAAGTTGATTTCTGATGTATATCAATATTCAAGAGAAACAAGACTCATACTTTAAGAGAATTTTTAAAGAATTTTTAAATTTTGATGCCAAATACTATTTAATAATATCAAGTGTAAGAGGACCAGAGAAACAATTGTTTCTAAGGCTAAAAATCATCCTAGATATAACAGACAATGAGAGGAAAAGTGACTTAATAACATTCATGCTTGATGGTGTCTTCCTTTTCCTCCTCCAACTGAAGCTTGGGACAGCTGTTTGTCTTTAAATGCTAGAAGGCAAGGACACAAAAAGGTCACAGGAAAACATCTCCTGTGCAAACTAGAAATAGGGCCATCCTTTCTCCAGTTAAAAAATGTTTATGTGAATGTCAGTCTTATGAAGGAGAAAGGAATAAGTGAGGTGGAAACGGGAGTCTTCTCCTCAGGCGTAGGATTGGTGGTAGCTTCCTACCAAGGTGACACTAGCACTGGCTGAGATGAAGCATCCACCTGTTCTGTGCTGGTGCCCTTGTCCACTCTTAGACCTCTCCCATGCCAGGGAACTGCATCTTACATATTATGGAGATGTGCACTTTAGGAACTATTTTACATCAGCTATCAATAGCCTGAGCTGTATTTTAGTACATAGCACATTCATAGCATCATAAAATTGCTGAGGTGGGAAGGGACCTCTTGAGACAACCTAGTCCAATCCCCTCCTGAAATCACAGTCAGCTAGAACAGATTGCCTCTCCAAAAGCTTGCTGGACAGACTGTGCCAGCATTTCCCAGGTAAACAAGGGTCATTCTCATGTTTGAAAGGAATTTCTTGTACTTCAGTGTGTTCTCATTGCTTCTTGTTCTGTCACTGGGCACCACAGAGAAGCATCTGTCTTCATCTTCTCAATTCCTCTCCATGAGGTATTTATACAGATTAATATGACACCCTGCCCCACCCCAGACATCTCTGGGCTGAACAGTCCCAACTCTCATCCTCTCCTCTAAATGATAGATAGTTCAGTCCCTTAATCATTTTCTTGGCTTCTTAGCTGGACTCATTCCAATATGTTTATATCTCCCTTGTATTGGGGTCTTTCTTTTTACTCTTCACAACCCTCACCGAATTCAGCTCTGGATGGACTTTGGCTTTCCTAACTCCAACTCTCCATTCTTGGACAATGTCTCTGTATTCATTATAGGTCATCTCTCCCTGTTTTCACTTCTTGTATGCTTCCTTTCCATGTTTGAGTTTCACAAGGATTTCATCCTTGCAGACCTCACACCACTATTGTTCCATTTCTTGCACATCATGGTAGACCATTTATTAATAAGTGGTCCCTGAATATCAATCAGGTCTCCTAAACCCCTCCTCTATCCAGAGTTGTATCGCACAGGATTTTTTAAAGCTGGTTCCTTAACATGATAATTTCTGCATTCCTGAAGCGCATGGTTTTAATTCTGCTTTTTGCTGTTCGTCCTTTCCCTCAGGATCCTGAACTCAGCCATTTTACAGTCACTGCTGCCAAGGCTGCTCTGGCCTTCACCTACCTGACCAGTTCTTCCTTGTTTTTAAGTCTGAGGTCCAGTAGAGTGCCTCCCCTCATCAGCTCTTCAATTGCCTGTGCCAGGAAGCCATCATCAATGCACTTCAGAAACCTTCTGTATTGCTTATATGCTCCTCTGTTCCCTCTCCTGTAGGTAGCAGGGTGGTCAAGTCTCCCATGAGGACTAGAGCCTGAAAGTGCCAGGTTTCTTACAGTTATCTGAAGAAGGTCTCATCTACTTCTTGAAAGTGCAGTCTGTAGCAGACACCCTTTGCAACATTGCCCATGTTTGCCAGCTAATCCAGTCTCACAAGCTCTCAATTGGCTCATCACTCATGCCCAGGCAGAGGTCAAAGCATCCCTGCTCTCTCATATGAAGGGAAACACCCCCCTCCTTGCCATGATCTTCATTCAGGTCCTGCAACCTTCCAAGGCAGCACTCCAGTTACACAAGCTATCCTGTCCTATTTCTCTCATCTCACTGAGGCTACAATCCTGTAACTGCACACACACCTTCATTTCCTCCTATTTTGCTCATGATGCCCCATGTTGTAGTCTACAGGTTCTTTAGAGACACACATAATCACACTGTTTCCCCAGAAAAGGTATGAGGATCTGCCCCACCATTCTCTCAGTACTTTCAGTGTCTGTGCGCTTGAGATGGGACCCTTTACCCCTATTTCATTGAATACAAGGTCCATCCCATTCGTCTCACCCCGCACCCTTCCTTGTGCCTGTGCTCCACTTCTCACTTCCACTGGTGCCATATTTTTGCAATAGTTACTTATCACTTCATTTTTTCTTATCTAGAGATAAAAGGAACTTTTGCTCTAAAACATCATTTACCTCCATTGTTGACCATACCACTCTTCTCTCATTTTCCTTCAGCACTTTCCTTCATGTTAGACATTGAGATTAAGCTATGTGTCCTTGTGTTTAGAGCTTTGCTCTTGCTTATATCTGCAACCACCTCTTTCTAGCATCCATCCTCTCTATTTCAACCATGTAACAGACTTGCTGCCTGGATTCTGCCTTTATCTGCATGAAAGCCTGTTTCTGGTTTCTCTCCCAGTGTTCTTTTAGACTCCAGGACAACCTTCCAAGTTGGCCATTCACTGCAATTTCAAATGTATTCTTAAAACACACTTCTGCAAGACTTTTCTGAAATGAGCCTTGCTACCATCCCAACGCTAGTCTCTTGCCTTGTCACAGGCCAGTTCTAACAAACATTAGTTTCTGAGATATTAAAGGTATGTCATTTCCTTAGCAGGCAATGCAGACTTCATTTAAAGCTCTCCTTCACCCTTGACCTCACTCGCATTTATTGTATAACAGCTTATACCCTTTTAACAGCAATGAAGTTATTTCTGGTTTGCACTGTTGTGTCTTGTGATCAAAACCAGGCCTATTGCCTATCTCTAGATATAAAAACAATGGCCCACTAAAACATTGCACAATACCTTATTCTTACATTTCTACCATGAAAGCATGCAATTCACTTACAAATTATTAAAGCTAGGCTATGGCAGCATCCTAAAGGGCTAAGCAGGTCAATTAGATTGGTCCTTATAATCCCAAGAGTGATTACCAACAGCCATCAGCACACTGTAACTGCTTGTTGAGCAAGTGAGTCAGACAGCAATAAGGAGTTTTAAACAGCTAGCAAAAGCACTCAGATTCTTCTACAAGAGAAGTTTATTATGGAGCTCAGCATCTGTGTCTTGCAGCTGCCAAGTGTCCTCCATGTGTTGTTACAGCTGCTGATTCTGCTGTTAAGGAAGGGGGAGCAGAAGGATGAAAAGAGGCAGCGTCAGGAATGTTCAGTTGCTGTAAAACACTGCCAAGCTGATATTCCCGTTATCTGCATGCACAAACTAAGCCATCTAAACATGTGAGCTCACGGCTCTTTGCCGGCTGGTCTCACACTACAGAGAAATCATGTGACAAAGCCACTAGATGCTTTTCAAACTACTCCAGACACAGGATCTGCTGAAACCCTGAAGTAGCATACCCATCTATATCAGGTTTGTGATGTGACATGCTCTGATTTGTAAGGACAGACAAGAAAAGAAGCAGGAGGCTTTAGGGAGTGCCAAATCAAGGGAAACTCACTGTCTCATGGGAAAGACAGTGAGATGCTACTCAGCATCAGCCCATTGCTGTATTTTTAAGTACTGTCACAGAACGATTCCATTGAATTCTACAAAAATAATTCTGAAGTATGCCATGATACAGGAACTCAGCAACTATCTGTTGCACAAAGTGCAAGGGTATGTTCTTAGAGGCCAAAACTAGGTCCTTTATGTCTCAGTGGCTGTAGTCACGTCATGAGCTCATCCCAGAGAAATCATATTGCCCTCCAGCAGTGAATGATCAACTAATGACTGCTAATTTTGGAAGGCAAAAGACCACAAACATGACCCTGAAGCAGGATATTGTGCTAGCCCTGCAGCAACCACACTTTCATTGTCAGATCAAAAATGCACCCCAAGGGGTTGGGACAGTTTTCTTTATTTTGATTGTACCATATCCCTTATATCTCTTTCTCAACAGAAGCTCTGGCACCATTAGTCCTCTCCCTTCTGATGGAAGAGAAGCTGCAATCAGGACAAACAGGTGGCATACTATGTCATTCTCTTGCACTTCTAAAGCCTTTGATCCATGCCCTTAGTCTTTAGAGATGCCATGGAGAAGAGTCATAAGACTGTCACTCTTTCCTGAGTAAGATAATGAGGTGCACTGTCCTCTGACTTGTGGAATCAGAACTGCAGAGCAGACTTGTGGCAGATATTTTTACATGGGGTCCCATTGTCAGATGTGAACAGCAAGCTGAAATCTATGTCATGCTCCAGAGCCAAATACCATTTTGGGAGTTCAGTTATGTCTGAGACCATGAACGTACTCAATCCTGACCTTGCCTCCTCTGCCTGTAGCCATTGTCCTTTTGGTAATTTTTGCAGCCCTTGATTGCCAGATATCAACTGACCTACGAAAAGGACTAAACAGCACTCAATTCCTGGTTCTCAGGTTATGTTAGAGAAATTATACTGCCCAGGATGAGCTCCAGGAGAAAATCTCTGCTGAAGGACAGACCTCATCCTCACTGGGAGTAATGGAGGTGGTGTCGTGGGTGATTATCTGCACTCTGAGGTTGCTGTAGAGAGAAGGTGCTGAGCCATGTGGGAGTGTGGCACTGTGGACAGTGCCAGGTGGTCAACTGAGACATGCGTTAGCAGCCCTGGTGTGGGCACACTATAGTACCCGGTTCTCTGGGTGTGCCTTAGAGATCTTACAGTATCTGGGTGCTCCCTGTTTCTCTCCTTGCACTCCTGTCTGAGGAGTGCTGCAAGGACCACACAGGGAGGATCACATCTCCTGTGAGTACACATACCAGTCCCATGACCAGACAGGATAGGCAAGAGCTGGGGAGACTATTCATGTACCATCAGGTATTGAGCAACTCCAGCTCTTTCTTCATGGCAACAGCAGCTCCAAAAAGCTGCATATATGGAAGGAGAAACAATCTCTAAGAGCGTATATGAAACTTAGGTCAATATAAAGTCCACGACACTTTTCATAGAAGCAAACAAATTGGTGCATTTGAGTCAGTGGATGTTGTTTGTCCAATGTTTATTTAAAATAAAGGAGGAGAATTAACGTATTTTAATGGCTGTAGGTAAACCTGAAGCAGGACGGGGCCCAGGGAGGGGGTTGAGTNNNGGGGGGGGGTAGCCTCAAAAAAAGATGAATATCAGCATGGAAATACTTTGGTTTTTTCACAATTTGTGCAAGACAACATTTCCAATTTGCCTGTAAACTCAAAGTTATGTCCCTATTGCTAGTTTTTGAAGCAAAGGAATTTATATATTGCATCAGGCAGTATTGTATTAGGAAACGTTTTTAACAGTGTTTAGTGATTGAAAGTAAGATACAATGGCTTTATGACAAAGAAGCTTATGATGAAGGTCTTTCTAATGGCTTTTATATTACTGTAAATGATGATGCTTATGGTTTACTTTTTATTAATTTAAATGAAGTGCAAATCAAATGACAGCTGACATCCTATCAACAGGTTAGTTTAAACAGCTGAATATTATTTTAGATTTTATATATTATAGCTTTTAACAGGATTTTTAATTTTAAATAGTTCTGATGTTTTTATCCATGTAATATGGCTGGAAGACTGCAAGATGAGAGTAACATTTAACTCATGGTTGTAAGATAAGGGTATTTGAAATCCATTAGAAACTGAATTTTTGTTCTCCCTTTTAATTTTGATTCTTTCCTTGGAGATGCCAAGACTAATGCTGTCATGACAGATGGGGAGAGCTCATAGAGACTTTGTACAAAAATTACTGGAGCAATGTGTCATTACCATGTAGTACCTTCAAAATGTCACAATGAAGTAAAATGCATTGTGGAAGAGGGCTCTGCCTGCAGAGACGTGGTCTCAATTCCTCTCATTGTTGCTGGACAACATCAAACCAGTTTCATTTGCACCACAGAAAACAGTAATATAAGTACGCTAAAAAATTGTTCAAAATTGCACAGCCACCAACTGAGAGAGAACCCGCTCCCACATTTTACTTACTTAATTCTGCAGGTCATTTACCTACTTCAGTCATTACAGACTGTTTCAGCTCTTTTTCATTTTATTTAGTAAGATAGTTGAGCACAATAATGTCAATTATGTCAGTCTTATATTAGATATTTACTTTACTAACATGCAAACTGTCAGTAGTGGTAATCTGTGTTTAGTTAATTTCTGAAGAAGGCATAGAAAGGTAGCAAAATTTTATATTGTGCAGAAAAGCCCCTGATTCATCTTACTAGAAGAAATGAAGTACTCTTAAGAAGTGTATAGGTCAACAAGTTTGGCTAGAGGAGTTAGCCATCACAGCAGAGTCATGTAGTGACACAACATAAAAACACATGGAAATATTATACAAGCTGTGTTAAAACACTGCCTTTAGTTTCCAAGTAAAGCATCAGAAGTGATACTATTTTAAAGACAGCAGATACAGTTCCACTTCACAAATCAGAAGTTTACTTTTCTTGTTCTACCTTCCCATCTTTGCATCCTTGGAATTCTGTGGTGATATCTAAGGGTATTAAAATGTGTCTCTATAAGAAAGGATCATTTTGCTATGTTTGGCTTTGTGGTTCTTCAGGACTTTGTTAACCCACTAGAAAATGAGTTTTCCAGTAACTATTAATGTGGAAATGAGCACCAGAGCCAGATTAAAAACCACTTAGGTTGTTACCCTGGATTCAGATAGAAACAGTGCTGTATTTTGTGGTACACATTGTCCCTGCTTTAAAGATTCCTCCTTCTGGCTCTTGGGAAGTTCAGGCTCCTTGACTACTCAGGCATGATCCATGCCACTGAAACTGATGACAGTGTGCTCAGTAATTCCAAAAAGCTGGGTCAGAAAAATGGCCATCTGTTTTTTTGTGGAAATTGTGTGAGGGAATGGAAACAGCAGTACTGAATGCAGTGGTGGTCCTGCTCTTCACAAGAAATAAGGTTGACACCACAAGTTTGTTTCACACAGTCCAGCAAAAACCTTCAGATGCAAATAGCTGTTGGTTGCTAAATGACTTTGTATCCCATTATTAATCAACTGCCTTCCAGCTCCCTCAAAGTGTTCTCAAATCCTTTAAAAAGGCCGAGGTATCCAAGAAATTCAGCCCTGGTAGGTTCACAGCCTCTACATCCAGGCCTCAAGCCACCACTGTTGGTTAGCTGATGGGTAACATGCAAAAACATCTCACCTGCCAAAAAGGACACAGGGAAGTGGTGTAAAACACAAACAGAATAATAAAGATAGTACCATGGCAGAAATACAGTCCAAGAATCCTTTTTCCATATTTACATCTGCTGAAGAAAAAAAAAAACTGAGAGAATGTCAATGTTGCCATAAAAACTGAAACGGCAAATAAATAGTACAGTCATCAAGTCCTTTGAAAACACATTAATCACCTGGAAGTATAACAGTCTTCTCTACACATTGGTTCATATAAAGTAACCAAAAGTTGTCCCTAAGAGATTTACTGTCCAATTTCTTTTCTCCATAGACTTCCAAAAAGACAATGACAACTCCAGGAGAACAACAGTACTTCAAGGTATTTCAATGACTGTGGAATAAATTCAGTGTGAGGTGGTCAGTGGAATAGTGTGTGGGACCACAAAGATTACACGGTTAAACAGTAAAGGCTCAATCTTTCATGGTGCTGAAGACTTTCTGAAAGCTGCAGTAAAAGTACACAGCACTACTGAGAACAAGGCCCCAAGTTCACCTGGTATAGCTGGTCACTCAAGGCAAAACAGAAAAAGTATCTGCTCCCTGATTATTCAGAAACTCTGCATTCTTTATTTAAGACACCAGAGAAGCTGTTTAGAGATAAGTAAGCTCTTGGACTCTGCCTGCTGTTGAAAGGCACACACATACCCTTGCATATCTCTATCATATTATTTGGTCATGGGAGAAAATGACCCCTCTTTGGAAATCTATTCAGCTGTCAAATCAGCCCCTTTATCTGGTTTCATACCGTTAGCTGAGAAGACAAGGATCCTCCTATCAACCCAATTCGGTGTTAACTGATTTAGCTTTCATCAGAATTTTTCTGAACTCAGAAGAGACCCGAAAGCCAGCCCCCTTTGGGGACTTTCCAAATGAGGTCCAAAAAAACCTCACTTGGCAAAACGCTTTGTGTAGGGATGTATTCAAATGTGCAAAAATGGCCCCATAAGTGAAATGATACCATGAAGTGAAATGATGGGTGCAAAATGACTGGCCTGGTTTATGTACATAAGGCAGTACAATTACAACTGTCTGTTTTGGATTTAAAACCTGCCTTCCAGCCCTAACAGGATTCTTTGGTGAGGGCAATAAAAAGAGCTATTAATGCATTCAAATTTATTTATCTGAGCTTTCGAAGTACTAATGGCCAAAGGAATAGAGAGCTAGGTGAAAAGTACAGTTATCTTTTACTAAGTTCGATTCCTAAATTAATTAAAACCACAATGTAGTGCTGCCTTCAACATAGCTAAGGAATTGTTGCAGCTTTAATACTTAGATTCTAGTTGCAGGTTTAAATACTTTTTTCTTCCAGGAGCTGTTCTGGAGAAGTCAATAGCACTACTTGTGCAGTAGAGCATTAGCAACCATGAGTAAGGACATAAGGATCTGGACTTAAGTTCACAGAAGTGATGATGTGTGAAAGGTTTCTTCTTCATTTTGACATGGGAATACAAAGGATAGACAGATTTTGGGACAGACCATCTTTATCTGACTGGCAGTCTAGAGATTTAAGCTATGTCTTTCACTCTGGCATTTCTGAGTGCTCAGACAGCATCTGTAGGAAACATTCCCAATTATGCTCTTAAGGTAAAATGATAAGGGCTGGTCATCCCAAACAGAACCTCTCCAGAGCTTACTTTCTATTATTTTATAGAAGAGAGACTTTGGAGGAGCAGAGAAAACCAGATAAAAGAAAAACGCAACCATGCTGCAGGCCAATGCAGCCTCTCTGCTCTGGTGATCCCTAAAAGGAGTTGCACTCATTAGCTACTGGACCTTAAAATGTAGCCATGTTGGCCAAGGAGCTAAAAATGGTGTCTTATGAGGAATACTATTTAGCGAGATTTCCATGGGTGTGTAGCAACACCCTGCAGCTCTGCATGCATAAGAAGAAAAGACTGCACTCCTCTCCCTGCAATACACTTCCTGCCTCTCAGGCTACCCAAGGTGCTGGTAGCCAGAGGGACCTGGCCCCCACTGCCAAGTACCCAGAATAATCCACAAGGAAAGAATTGCTGCATGTGCTTGACAGAGCAAATGCATCCCAGGCATGCTGGACCCACTTGGTCAGTCAGCACTTGCTTCAACCATGCTGCTAGTGTGCTAGCTGCTTGTGATTTTTCACAATAAGAAAAAAATTTTGCAATGAAGGTTTTATGTTGGGTTGAGGTTTGTCAACCTTGACAAAGCCTCTGTAACATCCAATTTTTATGGGTACCTGAAGAGTCCTTCTGGAATACTCATATTCTCTGTTTCTTTAGGTGTATATTGCAGGTATCACAAACATATTTTTATTGGTATTTGATGCCTGTTTCGTTTGCCAAATACTCATATCAAATTAATGGAAAGCTATTTCTGAGCAATATAAATGTGGGAAATCCCTTTTGCTGAGAAATGATATTAATCATGTTAGTGCCTACACCTCGGTGCCCTTACAGCAACAAGATATACTGCTTCAGTGTCTACAGTCTGCTCCTAAAGATACTCTATATGACAGATTTCATGTCTCAGAGGAGATGGGATAGCCCAGTTCTTTAATGACCCACTGTCCATTATCCTCTCCAGCATTCTCTCTTCCTTCCCTTTCCTCCATGTATAGCCTACACTTCTGAATGTTTAGAACTGGATGTGTAGAAAGAGTGATGTGGGAACTGCCTCATCCAAAGCATCAGTACAGCTCACAGCAGTAGCACCAGGGATGCCAGTGCAGGTCAGGATCAAATTAAGGCATTGCTTAACATTTATTTGAGTATATTCTCAGATTAGGAGCAATGAGCACTCTTAGTAATCTACATTAGTGACAGCCAGGTCTGTCTCCTGCTATCCACAGTCATACAGGGAGGACACAGATAAGCTGCTACAGTATCTTGGTGCTGGACGTGATCCTTTCCTTAAGACAAGGACTAGTTCAACAAAGATCACCTCAATGCTTTGGAAGAGTGTCCAATGACTAATGTAAAAAAGGTACCCTGTATCACATTAGACCATACCATATCAAATAATCTCTCCTTTTCTGTACATGTTTATTTGGTCTTATATTTACACGCTTATTACCAGCCAATTCTTATTTTCCTATGTATGTTAATCTGCATGGACACCTTGTTCCTTCAGAGTCCAGAGCTTTTATTATTACTTACTTGACTCTGTGCTTTACCTATCTCTATGCAAACAGGTCTATTGGGATCCAGCTCAACCTCTCTCAGTCTCTCTCTGGTGCTTTTCCTTTGTGTCTCTTGTTCTACTACCAAACTAGTGCCACAAAACTGTCAGCTGTTTTGCTGAAACTTTTAGACCAGGGTCTGATCAACTTTGGGAAAAAAAAGTCCTCTATATATTTACTGTATAGATAATATCTGTTCTGGTGAAAACCACCAGAAATTGTCAGGAGTCTGTCAATAAATCTCTTCTGTTTTACACTGTCAGATAGATACCTGTCCCTCAGCAGCACAGGGAGAACTGCACCCATTTCTGCAAAAGATCTGACTGCTGAACACAGAGCCCTGGAGAGCATTGGTCCTAATACAGAAAGTGTAACTCTCTCCAGGCCAGTGCACTGTTGATTCGTCCTGGTAAACAGGTTAATTTGTGCCAAATATGGTGATGATTTTTCCCCTCCTGTGTTGAGACCACTCATCGGGCTATGCACAGAGCACTACACTACAGCTGTAATAGAAAGTTTTTAATTTCAGCAAGTGGCTGTGAGAAAGTGACAGACTCCTTTTCTTATTACCAGTCTTCTTAGGACTGAACAGGCAATTATTTCCTTGAGACCGCTTCTGTGTACTAAATTACATGGACCATTTCCAACAAAGCAATGACAACTCAGTATGTTGGGTGTGGGCTGGGTTAGCTCCATCCCTGACCCACAAACCGCTCTCACTAGCCCTGCATGGTGTTGACAGACTCCAGAAATAGCTCTGACCAATGTTTTCTTTCTAGAAGTCAGGTCTGGGTCATATTAATAGAGAAGGTGAAATAAAAATGAGAAGGGGAACTGTCTAGAGAGGTGTCGTCCCTCTCCACACACAGTCCCCAAAGATGGTACTGAACCATGCCCAGAATTGCAGCCTCTCACAAACATTGATCTCTTTTAAAGCTGGAACTAGGGCTATTTGATACTTTTTATGCTTCCTGCCTCTCTAATATTCCTCCTGACATTCCTTCACTGCTAAATGAATGACATGACTTTCTCACTGTTTCCTTTTTCAGAGCTCTTTCTTACAGTTTTCATTTCATTTTAATGCAAGGGCACCAATCCTAGTTTATGTCATAATAGACGGACAACAATAGTGCAATTTAACTAAAATAAAATGCTAAACAGTACTACATGTTGATGGAGTCATGACGGATAAAACTTGGAGTGTTTGGGTGGCTTAATATCTTCAAAGAAGAGCTGGCAAGTGTACAAAGTGACAAATGTATCTAAGAATCTATGCCATTCAAATGATACTACCACATGTCTGTTTGGGATTTTTCCTGCCTAAATGTGGGAATATGGGCACAGATTCACTTGCATACTGTGTTCTTCTAACATAAAGTGTTGGCATCTCAGAGGGTGTGTCAGTGGCACCCGATGTCACCAGATACACATTGCAAAGGAGACAGCCGAAATAAGTGTACATTATGTGTGCCAGGCAGTCTTTATTTATTTCATGTAAAAAAAGAGGGGATGGTGCTCAAAACATTCTCATTGGAAATTTATATCAGAATGATAATGAGAAAATGTACCATTTGCATTTCAAGGCATTGCAAGTCCCTATCCTAGCCAAAGTAATAGGCAATTGAAATACAAAGAGACCAGATACTGATGTGAGCAACAATGATGTAAAAAACCACTACTTTGCGTCATTTTGACTGAATTATTCTGCATTTACACCAGTTTCACTAAGATGGGACCTGGCTTGGTTTCTTTACATTATCTATACATTTTGTGCCTTTTTCTCCTTTTATTTGTCACAATAAACATCTCCTCTGTTGATTATTTTTTATTTGTGGAATGTATTCACATTCTCACAGTCCATCTGCTAAAAGTATCCTATTTAAAAGAAGATGGCATCATTAGCTACCCTCTCTTGCTATAAAGAAAGGAGCAGTTCCCATATTTTTACCCAGTTCAGTAGCTCAGTGGATGCACTAATCTTGCTGAACACTTCAGTTTAGATGGTATATCAATGAGGCATTCAAACAGAGCAGTTTATACACAAAAATTCTGTCTGCTTTGTAAAAGATTATCCTTTTATAAACACTCTGCGGAAAACATAAAAGCAAATAGGGGACAGCACATAGGACAGGAAAGATGTTAGCAGGGAGATTAATACTGAATGGGTCGAAATGAATGGTGCTTACCAAAACGAGGTCCAGATACTTTGGCTGCAGTGAAACATAAATAATGGGAATGACACATCGTTTATTCGGGATAATGAGTTGATCCGAAGTAGGGGCCTAGAACAAGAGATTAAAGATTAAATATCCATCTCCTGATGAATATCAGTAGCAAACTTTAACCTTTTCCTTCCAAAAGCACTATTTCTTTGAACAATCATGTCAGCACAACACAGTAAAGAAATGAGCTAAAGCAAACTTAAATCACATTCTTATCTTAACTTGTAAGAAAACACTGCTTCATATTTTAAGATCCAGAATTGTATTTTTATTTCCGGGCTTGTAACTCTTTTGGAATCATTATATGAGAACACAAAGATTTTGCTTGATGTTTTGTGTTAGAAAAATCTGGCTTTAGTGTTTATTGCTTACATTTTAGTCCTCTGCAATAACTGAAGAAAGAACATACACGTCCACTTGGGTGGAGAGATAATGACAAAAAGCAGCCTGCTGGAAAAGCACAGTATACCACATGCCGAATTAGAGTCTTGAATGCAAGGAGGACTTGGAAGATGTCATAAGCTTTGGATCAGGAAGGACTGGAAATGCAGCGAAGGGAGGAAAGGCACAGACAACTGGGGACAGCAGGTTGACTGTGCTGCAGTGCTGGCAACCCATCCAAGCTGGTCAATTAGTGGTCCTTCTAGCTTGAGATGCTGTACTGCAACTGAGGCAGAAGACATAGGACAAGTGGGAATCTGGATAGCTGTGGCTTGCCCAGAACTTGGAACAGAGCAGATGCTGAACGCTTGCAGCCAGCCAAGCTCCACATTGTGGTTTTGTTGCTGATGGCTGTCTCTGAAAGAGGGATAGAACTGGGGACAGGGGGAGGGGGGGGCGAGACTTTCAAATGACATTTAGAAAACAGCCAGGCTAGAAAGCATGGGTGAGTTCAGCATGCTTTCACCTGCTCTGTGGAAAGAGTTCACAAGCAAAAGGAGTTTGTGGTTACATTCTACGCTTTAGGGAATGTGTTGTCCCAATGCCAAACCAGCATGCATGTACAGTTTGCAGTTTCTCTGCAGAAGCAGCGTAGGACTAGAAGCTATAAAAAAGTAGCCATTTTTACTTGGTAAATATTTGCATGCAAAACTAGATATTCCCATAGGTTTTTGTGAGGCTCTGTGAATTTGTTAAAAGGAAGGGTTTTTGCTTTGTGCTGGGGGAGTGTGCATGCATGGACACACAGTACCAGCATGGTCCTGAGGGGTGAGCTCACTGAAATGGTATCTTGAAGGACATTGAATACCTCTCAGAGGACAGGTGCCACATTTTGCAAAATTCACATGTTAGTAACAAAACAAAAATATTGTTTTTTCACACTGTCCTTTTTGCCATGAAAACAAACAGGATTTGCTGTGTTTCTCTTTCCTCTTGGGTCATAAACCTGAGTTCTCTCAGGCAGTGTTCCTCCTGGGCTGTCCTGCTATGGCATCACTTTACTGTCCATATCATAAGACCTCCTGAAGACCTTCTGAAAAACCTCCTGATGCTGTATCACAAGCAATATGCAGAGAATGGGATCACAAGTTTCAGGAAGACCAAATAAATTCAAGTGAAGGAAGAGGACTTGCGATGTTAGGCTAGTAGAGGAGGCAGAGCTAAAAAATTAATAGTAAGGGCACAAAACCAAGGCATATGGTTGGTTATCATCACGGTCAGCCAGAATCAGGCTCTGCAGTGTTTGGCTAGCCTAGGCAGTCCCACACTAGAAGAGGGGGTCTGATTTTCTGCTACTCTTCATGGTGGCAAGTGGAAGGGAAAGTCCATCTCAGTGCCAAAGCAGCAGCCTCTATTCCTGAGAAACAAAGCGCTGCTCTCCAGTGACAAAAATCACTGTGCCTGGGTCAGCTGCTCTGTCCATTTTCAGCACCCTGCACTCATTTCCAGATAGACAGGCTTTTATCCTTGAGATACAAGCAGCAACTTTCCTTTTATTCAGAAAGAAGCAGCCATTTTTTTGAGCATTAACACAGTGCTGATAAAACAAACAGTAGAGTTGTAAAGGGATGCCAGAGCCCTGCTGCTGACTGGTCCCTGACCTTAGGAAAGTCCATGTAACCCTACCACACCACACGCACTTGCCCATGCAACAGCCACCATCCTGCCTGGAGGCATGAGGCACTGCAGGAGTCACTGCCAGGGCTGCTGCTTGCCAATTGTGCTACTCCTCTCAGGGGCTTGAGGGAGTCCTCACACGCTAAAAGGCACTCCCTGTAAGGGCTGCAGGGGATGTCTAAGGGATCCTACAGTGAAAGTCGTTGGATACGTACACGCAACCACCCAAGCATGTGGTAGATTAGACAGCATGGCTTCAAAGGCCCCTGTCATGGTATGAAATGGAGTCCTGAGGCTCCCGGTGGCTTGCACTGCCCTTCCTGGGGAGCGAAATGCTGATGCTGGGCCTCCTTGCCTCACTCTGCCTTGTTGCTGAGGTGGAGGAGGGAGAAGCTCCCAGCTGACTCCAGCATGTAACAAGGGGCTCTTGTACTTTGAAAGTATTTGTGACTCAATTTAAAATTAGCCCTTGATAACATGAAGAGAGTGATCAGAGTGGGATGAGACAAAGAAAAGACTATTCCAGGAGTACTTGTCCTAATTTAGCAGGAAGAAGTGAGCTTTACAGAATCACGGAATGGTAGTTTGGAAGGCACCTCTGGAGATCATCTAGTCTACCCCCCTGCTAAAGCAGGTTCACCTAGAGTAGGTTGCATGGGAATGTGTCCAGGTGGGCTTCGAATATCTCTAGGGAAGGAGACTCTACAACCTCCCTGGGTGGCCTGTTACAGTGCTCCATCACCCTCACAGTAAAGAAGCTTTTCCTCATGTTCAGTGGAACTTCCTGTGTACCAGTTTGTACCCATTGCCCCTTGCCCTGTTACTGGACACCACTGAGAAGAGTCTGGCCCCATCCTCTTAGAATCATAGAATCATAGAATAACCAGGTTGGAAGAGACTCTTGACGCCTGCCCTTCTCTTTTGCAGGCTAAACGGACTGAGCTCACTCAGCCTCTCCTCGTACGAGAGATGCTCCAGTCCCCCAGTCTTCTTGATGGCCCTGTGCTGGATTCTCTCCAGTAGTTCCTTGTCCTTCTTGAACTGGGGAACCCAGAACCAGACACAGTACTCCAGATGAGGTCTCACTAGGGCAGAGTAGAGGGGAAGGATAACCTTCCTCAAACCACTTGCTACACTCTTCTTGATGCACCCAGGATAAGGCTAGGCTTCTTGGCCATAAGGACACTTTGCTATCTATTTGTCAACTTGTTGTCTACAAGGGCTCCCATGTCCTTATCTACAGAGCTACTTTCCAGCCAGTCAGCATGCACTGGTGTGAGGGGTTATGCTTCCCAAATTGTAGAACCCTGCACTTGCCTTGGTTGAGCTTGATTAAGTTTCTCTCTGTCCAACTTTCCAGCCTGTCCAGACCTTGATGCGTGGCTATGCAGCCTTTTGGTTTATCAGCCACTCCTCCCAGTTTTGTATCATTAGTAAAACTGCTAAGGATAGACTCTGTTGCCTCATCTAGGTGGCTGACGAATTGCTGAATGAGGCTGGGTTGAGTACCATCCCTTAAGGAACACTGCTGGCCACCGGCTTCCAACTAGACTCTGCATTGTCAATGATAACCCTCTGAGCTCTGCCATTCAGACAGTTCTCAATCAATCTCACTGTCCACTTGGCTAATCCAAACTTTTTAAGCTTACCTATGAGGATATTGTGGGAGAGAATGTCAAAAGCCTTGCTAAAGTCAAGGTAGAAAACATTTGTCGCTCTCTCCTCATCTATGCAGCCACTGACAATATCATAGAAGACTATCAGACTGGTCAAGCATGATTTGCCTTTGGTGAATCCATGTTGACCATTCTGGATAACTTTTTTTCTTATGGACATGTGGAGATGACATCCAGGATGAGCTGTTCCATCAACTTTCTGGGGATAGAGGTGAAGCTGACTGGCTGGTAGTTTCCCGTTTCATTTTTCTTGCCTTTTTTTGAAGACTGGTGTGATATTATCTCTTCTCCAGTCCTCAGGCGTCTACTCTGTTCTCCTTGATCTTTCAAAGATGACGGAGAGCTGTTGAGCAATAACATCTGCTGACATTCTCAGCACTTGTGGGTGCATCTCATTAGGGCACATAGATTTGTGAGGGTTCAGTTTGCTTAGATGATCTCCAACCCGATCCTCCTCAATCAAGGGACAGACTTCCTTTCACCAGACTTTCTACCTTTCCTCCAGGGTTGCTTCCAGTACGTACCTACAAGGTAAAATAACTACAGTTTTATTCGCAGAGAAATATCTACTTGAACATCTGAGTATGTATAAGAATGAGGAGTCTGAATTGTAACACCAAATAAGTATTTCCCTACGCAAAATGTCCACACTGGGAAAGAAAAAAGTCCTTTGTGAAACTGCTTTGGGAGGAATCAAAACACAGGTGTTCATAGGCTGACTTGTACAAGAGAACTTCATTTTTAAACATCTGTGAATAAACTTGTGCAAACAGATACGAGTTTTCTTAGCAATTGTCCTCAGTGCCTGCATCCACTGGCAGTTTGTCAGTCTGAAACTTTCCTCCCTGCAAGAGCCACTGTCAGGTCAAAGTGCCCATAACCACCCAGCTGCTCCCCTAAAGTTGCCATAACCAACCCAAAGGACAGCACTCCCTGCCCTGGGTTCACTGCATGATCCATGGAGAGAAAATGTGGCACCAATTGTCTCATCCTATCAGCTGAGATTAATTCCACCAAAAAATGCCTGTTTCTCTTCATGGACTGTGAAGGGAGGTAAAGGCTATTAGCTTCTTTGGTTAGTTGAATCTAACCAGTGCAATATTTTACTAGTAGCATTTCATTATTGGCATTGTGATTCAAGTATTGATTTGAACCTGTTTTTTACAGGTGTGACTGATTTGCCAGGTCACCACATATTCTGATAAAAATCATCATGTCATTTTTTATAGTGTAAGCCTTTGAGGAAACAGAAGTGTTTTTATATTGTGGATGTGAGTCTATTAGAGGTATGGAATCAGTATCATAGAATGGTTTGAGTTAGAAGGGACCTTAAAGATCATCTAGTTCCAACCCCCCTGTTGTGGGCAGGGTCACCTCCCACTAGATCAGGCTGCCCAAGGCCCCATCCAACCTGGCCTTGAACACTTCCAGGGATGGGACATCCACAACTTCCTTGGGTAACCTGTTCCTGTGCCTCACCACCCTCATCGTGAAGAAATTTCTCCTTATGTCTAGTCTAAATCTGCCTCTCTCCAGTTTACAGCCATTCCCCCTCATCCTATCACTACATGCCTTTATAAACAGTCCCTCCCCAGCTTTCTTGTAGGCTTCTCATCAATCACCACCCCAAAGTCCTTCTCTGGGCTGTTCTCCATCACATTGGCCCCTCCTCCTGTATCGAAACCACGGATCACCCCAACCCAGGTGTAGGACCTTGCATTTGGACTTGTTGAACCTCATGAGGTTCACACAAGACTCATTTCTCCAGCTTGTCCAGGTCCCTCTGGATGACTTCTCATATCTCTGGTGTGGCAACTGCACCATTCAGCTTGGGGTCACTGCAAACTTGATGACAGTGCACTCAATCTCACTGTCCATATCACTGATGAAGAAATTAAACAGCATTTGTCCCAGCATGGAACCCTGAGGGACATCACTCATTACAGATACCCATCTGGACATTGAGCCATTGAACACTACTCTCTGAATGTGACCATTCAACCAATTTCTTGTCCACTGAACAGTCCACCTATCAGGCCCATATTTCTCCAATTTAGAGAGAAGGATGTTGTTGGGGTCTGTGTCAAAGGCTTCACAAAAATCCAGATAGATCACATCCATTGGTTTTCCCATGTCCACTGCCTGCTTTTCCATTTAACAACCAAAAGCTCTTGTATTGGGCAAAATTGTTAGAAATGAAATCTACTTAAAGTTTGTCACAGACCTTTATACACTGAAATTTTGGTGACATCAAAGTGTCACCACAAGCAGTCATGTAATATGGAGACATTTAGACCAACTCGTGTTTGCAGACCTGAAATCTGGATTTAGGTCCATTAACTAGCAGTAGTATTCAAAAGGAATACATGGAGGTATTTGCCATTTGAATATAAGCCAGCAGTGTGCCAGGTGGACAATGATATCTTGACCTGTGTCAGAAACAGTGTGATTCTGCCCCTGTACTCAGCAGGTGAGGCCACGCCTCAAATACTGTGCTCAGTTTGGGGCCCTTCATTACAAGAAAGACATTGAGATCCTGGAGCATGTCCAGAGAAGAGCAACAAAGCTGGTGAAAGGACTTGAGAACAAGCCTTATGAGGAGTGGCTGAGGGAATTGTTGTTTAGTCTAAAGAAAAGGAGGCTGAGGGGAGACCTTATCACTGTTCACAACCACCTGAAAAGAAGTTGTAGTGAGCTAGGTGTTTGTCTCTTCTCCCAAGTAATAGGCAATAAAATGAGAGGGAATGGCCTCAAGTTGCACCAGGGGAGGTTTGGATTAGACACTAGGAAAAATTTCTTCACTAAAAGATTTATCAGACACGGAACAGGTTGTCCACAGAGGTGTTTTGAGTCGCTGTCCCTGGAGATGTTTATGAGACAGGTAGATGAAGTGCTTAGGGCTAGGATTTAGTAGTGGACAGGTACAGTTGTACTCAATGATCTTAAAGGTTTTTTCCAACCTAGTGATTCTATGATTCTAAGTACAGCAGCAACCCTTACCTAGGCTATTCTAGGAGGCAAATGGCCTGTCTGCATCTGGCACAGTTTGGGGATCAGGACTGATGAGCACCTTGTGGCAACATGATACTGGGGCAGCTAGCAAGGTCCTGAGGTGCTGTGGAGGGTTTGGCAGCCAGCAGCAGCAGAAATGGGGCTGTAAAGGCCTGCTGTCCTTTTGTTCTGCCCCTTGGGAGCCAAGCAACACCCAGCCTGGCAATTCCCTTCACATCAAAAGAGCCTCCCAGAGGCCCTACTGATGGCCATGGTGGGGCCCACAAGAGCGGGGTTAGCACTGTGTTTCCATATGGTCTTGGATTCTACCTTTCCACAAACAGCTGTACCTCTCAAATAAATACACACTGGGCAAAGCTCAGAAATGCATCATTCTGGAGATTATTTCCATCTGCACATCACAAAGGATGTATTGATTTAGCTACACTCCTGAGATCAGAGTGGAAACACTGTATAGTTGGGAAGCAGACACATGTGCTGCTTATCAAAGCTATACATACGGCACAAGAGATACCAGCGTGGAGAGCAACTGGCTATATTTTGCACCAGCACATGACCTGTTCTATAATTCTCTAAAATGAAGGAAAAGGAAGTGCTGAGTGCTACTGCTCCTGGGCTGCGCTAAAGGCACATCAGGAGCACACTGATCCTGAACGAACTCACAGATGTGAGGAGTTTAAGTAGTGGACAATTGCTACATCTGTCAAGGATCACCCCTCAAAGCCTGTTTACGTATTTATTTGTATTTCTTTAAGCTGAAAAAAAAAAAAAAAGGCAGTAATTGATACAATGGGAAAGGACATCCCAAGAGGTTTGCCAAAGGGAAAAGTCGTATCTTTGAAAAAGACGCTAAGTATCAGAGCATCAGAGCAAGGCTGTGTTCTCCCTGCAAGACTCTCTCACTCATCCACAAGAAGGATGACCTACATATTTCTCCAAATTCACATCATCCAGGTTTGTAGAGGGTCAACATAATTAAGCCCAAAAATTACAAAGCAAGAGAATCAGTTACACAGACCATGCAGTGCCACTGAATGCTGGCAATGTATGTACTTCAAACTGGTATGGGAACTATCAGTAAAACGATCATCCATGGAGGGAGAAAAGTCACTCAGGTCACTTACAGCATCAATCCTCCCTGCACTTATTTCAGAGTTTTTCTAGTTCTTTGTAGTTTTGCAGTTTATCAGAAATCAGGCCACGATAAACAGAAATGCCTTTGAGGATGGGAGTAAAGAATTATTAAGCTCTTCTCTTTTCTCGCTTCCAACCACTTCCATGCCTCTCCTGTAGCTCAAGATCCTCCACCTACACCGCTAAGTCAGCAGGACACATCACATGAGCTATCCTCAACTACTTCAGTGTAAAATCCTTGGGCTGAAATTAAATGGCTGCTGACTGGTTTAAACCAAACAGTCTTTGCTGCAGAGCCCTTGCATTGAAGTCCATCACACAATATGTGCTACTGCTGTTGCATGCATATCCATAGCAGATTCCTTTCCCTAGACAAAATGATCAAATGGATGGAATGCTTCTCCTATGAAGACAGACTAAGACAGTTGGGGTTGTTCAGCCTGGAGGAGAAAAGGCACTGGGGTGACCTTATTATGGCCTTTCAATTCTTAAAGGGGGCTTACAAGAAATATGGGGACAGACTTTAATAGGACCTGTTGTGATCGGATGAGGGATAATGGTTTTAAATTAAAAGAAGGTAGATTCAGGCTAGAAATAAGGAAGGCTTTTTTTACAATGAGGGTAGTGAAACACTGGAACAGGTTGCCCAGAGAGGTAGTAGAAGCCTCATCCCCAGAAACATTCAAAGTCAGGTTGGATGGGGCTCTAAGCAACCTAATCTAGTTGAAGATCACAGAATCGCAAAATCATTTAGGTTGGAAAAGACTATGAAGGTCATTAAGTCCAATGGTAACTTAACACTGCCATCACTAAACCACATTTACACTTCTTTTAAATACCTCCAAATGTCCCTGCTCATTGCAGGGGGTAGGGGTGGACTAGATAACTCCTAAAGGTCCCTTACAACCCAAACTATTCTATGATTCTATAATGAAGAAGCCTTATCTTGGTAGGATTTGAACAGGAGGTCAGTGGGCATAATCTCAAGAAGACGAAGGCAAAAAGTCACTGCCTCTGACCAAAAAAAGGTGATGAAGTGACCTGAGTACGAAGATAGAACTGCCATCAAGTTGCTCTTGTGTTTCCTCTACCTTTTTAAAGCTTTATGGAAGTCAGAGAAACATAAAATAAATATTTGATGTCTGCAAAAGACAGTGCCCTTCAAGTAAACAGTTGATCGCTGAACAATGCTCAGGTGAAGAAAGAAACAGTCACTCCAAAATACACAGACATCATCTGCAGTCAAACTGAGACTATCTGCAAGTCCAGGACAGTTGAAATGAGACACAGTATATTGCCTGCTCAGAGGAAGAAGCTGACTGTGGATGCTTGACCTCAAGACTTCCACCTAACCCAGGTACACATTGAACAAACCTGGGAGTCAGTTAGCCCCAAACCCACTGATTTTTCCTCAGTGGTTTTTTGCTTGTTTTGTGGTAACTTGCCCTCCAGCAAGAGAGAACTCCCCCTGAGCAAGGGATGCAGAATCAGGCACAAAAGCTGGCATAACTGCTTTTCCCTGCAAAATTCCACCCAACATCTGCACAGCAGCTGGATTTCCCAAGTCTGTTATCTCAATTCACTGATCTGAATGGATTTGCACTCATAACAGTTGCAGAGCTGTATATATCACTCATGGCTTGATTCACCATGGTTTACCTGAATGAAATAATAATTAGATACACTGTATCCCCTCCTCCCACCCTTAAATGCTAATTCATTGTAATTCATGACTGAAAAAAAGTGGCAAATGAATGGTTACTTTGGTCCAAAATTTATCACTCCTGGAGAATAAATTCTACTTTAGTCTCGTTATTTCCATTACTAGAGCTTTAAATACACTTTTTTTCCTACAGATACAGCCAGAGAGATGCATCACTAATATAATAGCCAAGCAAGGGCACTCTTACTCAGCTTGGGCAAGATTAAGGAATCCAAGAAAACTCCCACGGGAGAAAACATGATTGTGGTATTTAACCTGAAGTAAAGACACCAGGTTCTGACACCTTAAGTTTGGAGATTTTGATCTAGCATTCAGAGCCCCTTACAACAGTTTTACCATATCTATAACTTGAAGGACACATATAGTTTTACCAAAAAAGACTTATGCCTCCTATTGAAATGCACATACATGCTGACAAGTCCTCAGCAGCCAGGAATTTTGTGCAAAGACTCAGAAGTATGATAAACACATTCACGGTGTGTATATTTCTAAGACATAATTTTATGATTAACACCTCCCCACAATTTTGACAGTCACAACCAGGTTTAGAATAAAATGCAACATATATTTTCCTCTTCTTTTTTTTTTTTGACTTACTGTTTATAATCCTTACAGTCAGCAAACTAATCAGGCTGTTCAATTCTACATTTTCTAATGGCAGCATTCTTTCTTCTTTCTGCCCATAACAAAAACGCTTTGAAGTACTGTGCTGCTAGTTACAAGTATTCTGATATTTCCCCAGCAAGGATGTAATAGGAGCCAAAACAAGCCTCCAGGTGCCAATATTGCACCTGACAAATTAGGCACACGACTGGAAAAGGGTGGATCCATCCTTCTGGTTAATGTTCATTTCCTCTCATTTCCACATTAACAGGAAGTAGTTGGAATGGAAAAAAGGCTTTCCTTAAAGACCCGAACTATCAAAAGACCCGAAGCTGTTTCTCCTTGCAAACAAAAAACTTGGAAGCCAACTATGTCCTATGATTTGGAGCTCATTTACAGTGACTTATTTAATCCCTACTGGCTGCACGATGAACAGGATGTTATGATTTATTTAACACTTAAAGCGGGTGTGAGAACAAGGTGGATGGTGCCCTTAGATGCAGTCTTTTCATAATTTATTGCTCTAAGTGCTTAATTTTTCCTCAGGGAAGTCTTTGATAGCCAGCTGCTGCAGTCTGGTTAAATGTGTGCATTAAGCTGTAAAGCAAAAATATTGATAACAATACTAAAAATAATAACTGTAGCAGAAGTTATTATTTCGCATAATAATAACTTGCACATGTTGCTCAGCTGGAACTTTGAAGTGATATCCCCACACCAACTGAATTGACTTGGGAACATTTAATGAAGCAGCATAGAGAGTGCTGAATTTACCTTGTGAAGACTTTAGCTGCACAATCTAGCCACAAACACAAAGCAAACTCACTCTCACAAAACGCTGCATGGCTCCTAGAAGGCCACTGGAGAACTGTAACAAAGCTGGCTAAAAAAAAAAAAAAAAAATTAAAAATTGCTAACATCTCCTGCACTGCTGCCACAGGGGACTCTGACCAAGAGGAGACTCACAAAAAATGGTATGTCTGAGTGGCTTTAAAGTTGAACTGCTGCTTAATAATGTTGTAGCGTGCCTCAGAGGGTTTATCTTAAAGCACCTTCTTTTGAATGGTCTGTAATCTTTATCTGGGATACAGGACCATCCTTTAGAAACCTTTTTCATGTCAAAGTTACTCAGTGAAATAATGCATAGATCTTTCACCCTCTGGAGATCAGTGTTCAGCTCTGTTCACATCATTACATTGAAAGCCCTTGGTGACTTTAGTAAGCAAGATCTGTAGGAATGCTTGCACCTGTGGATAAAAGACTTCAACCTTGAATGATAAATACATATTTCTGGGGTGTTTTTTTCCTGTTGAGCATGCATATGTGAACATAAGTTGTATTTTAATATAGACAGGCAGGTAAGTCATTTCACTTTTAGAAGATGAAGTAACAATTTCAGCAAATTACATTCCTCTCTTTAATCTTATATTTCCATGCACACTGAGTTAAATGTTGTAAAACTATCAATTCTGTCAAAACCTAACAGAAAGAAAACAAGAAACCCTGCAATCTTAATGTCCAAACTGACTGGTGATTATCAGGAATTAAATGTGCAGGAATTCCAAATCTTTTCTGATCAGAGATGTCTAGATGACTTTTGTTTTTCCATAATTGTATGAGGTTCCTACATAGTATTTAAGAATCAATTATATTGCAATTGATGTAATTAACTCTAATAATCCAGTAAAAGTCAGTAGGAGGGCTATTCAAGTCAATAGAAAAGAGAGACTATATTATGAAGGTGTTATTAACCTATACAGATTTTTACTAGACATTTCCTTTTCTTACATAATAAATATACAGTGATGAGGAAGGCTGTCATTATAATTTAATGGGAACAATGTCTCATCACTTCCTTTCCTGTACAAGCCTTAACTAATTCTACATATGGTGTATAAGTAAAATGAAGTTAAATGCATCTCACAAATTAGCTATTAATCATCCATCAATCATCTGTTGCTCCATGATTAAAATCTGTGTTGCATTCAGTGCTGGGAAAGGTATTTGGGGAGTGGCAGGAGCTGCATGTACATCTTTCAATTCGTTTATTCATGTGCTTCCATTTTGCATTGCCAAGGGTACTTACTAAAACCAGTCCTGAAGTCAGAGGAAGTCTCCTGAGGGAAGTTCCAGACCTTCTCAGAATGAAGCAGAATTCTCATTTACATATTTATGGCATTTCTCTGGCTTTAAGAATTGTGGCATGTGAGAACCTCATTCATGCTTCTGAATTCAGTCAGACAACTCTTTTTGGGGAAAGAAAGAAACACTACAAAGGCAGGGAAACTGAGGCAGTGGTCTGCCATATGCTGTGTAAAGTAATGAGAATTTCTCTGTCCAAGATCCTAATCTCCTGTCTTATGGTCTAAGCCTTTTTCCACTGCCCCATGAGGCAAACAGGAGTTCTACTTGAACATGGCTATTAAAATAGGGCTTTTTAGGAATTTTTGTCTTCACCTTCGTCAAGATGAGCATAAGCCTTATTGGATGTGGAAGACTGCATTGATCTCATTAGCAGAAGTGCTTGGCTTGGCAGTAGACAAAGATTGTTTGTGCTAGTGTTATTCAACATATTAGTTGCCTTCCACATGGTTGCTTATAGGTGATCTTCTAGCCTTGCACCTTGGTAGCCTCAGCTCCCCATAGCATCATTCATCTTTCTTTCAAGAACTGCAGTGGACTATTGTGGGCACTTCCAAAACATAACAAAGTATACAATGACTTGCTGATATACTCTGACTACTCCCACAGAGAGCTGAGGTGTTCAAAAGAGATCCAGAAGAAGACAAGGGCAGAAGACACTATTTATTGTGAAGACCTGTAAAATGAAAATAAATATTGAACAACCTGGAACCACAATGCAGAATCACTGAATTTATGTAAAGAATGTGGCTGAGGCAGCAGAGAGGAGATGATTTGTTTGACTGCTCTTCAATTACTTAAAAGAAGATCTTGGGCAGAGGGAATAATCTTCAAAAACTCTTCCTGGATCCCTCTCCATCTTTGTTCATATGTTCACAGAGCTTTGGGTAAGACATAGTATGTGTACTCAACTAAAGAAATAGCAAGCTGTGATGTTGCAGTAAATACAACACAGAAGAGTGCAGTAGTGTTTTGTAACCACAGAGTTGTTTGGTTTATTTTTTAAAGCACAGCACTAGGGCAAGTGCTCTATGGATACCAATAGTTGCACCAGAGCTGTGCTGTGTTGTACAGTAGGAGTGAGCTTTGACTACAGGAACACAGATATGCAGTCCTGATGACTCCTGCTGAATAAACCTATTGTAAAACTAGCAAGCAACTTCCTTCCAAGGCTTTTGGACTTGTAGCTTCACCTAGTTTGAGACTTCTGAGAAAGATTTTTTTCTTTATTAAAGCATCATACTTTCCTATACTGTTAAACAGAAAACATTTCTGATGTTTGCATTGCAAGATTCATTTACAGTGTACTTGATTTGGGGTATTTGACAAAACCTTTGCTTTAATGCAGGAGCCAATTCAGTGATAACAAGGACATAAATGGAAAAAATAGTGCTCCATGTGGCATTAAAGCTCTTTTTTTTCTTGTTGTGAGCCAAAGCAATATTCCTGCAAGCATTGCACAGCCCTGTGTACAAATAACTAGTTCACCACAAGAGGTATGTCTCACCACAAAAACTGCATTTTGAAAACAAGATCTTTACTCTTGGGAGAATCATGATGTCTAACTTCTGGGCATGGTAAGGTAGGTTACAATGGGGTGCAAGCAGAATGCAATGCCACCTAATGCAAATGCCTCCCCAGGTCTGAGTTTCGATGTCCTGCATCACGTCAGTCCTACCTGAGAAGCATAAAGGTGTTTTTCAGGTGTCTTTGGAGCCAAAAGCCCACGCAAACAAACTGTGCCAAAAAAAGAGAGACTGTGAATTGTTAAAGTGCAGCAATACAGTAGTCAAAACTTCCTTTATTTAAATCCCCAAATACCACTTAGTTGTATTATAATCTCAGTTCTTGCACACTGCACGAGCTTGCCTTAAATTGTCTGGAGCAGTTCCTCAGCTGCCACAGATAGTACTAGCACACAGAAGGTGGTGGAACTGGGATGGTTCCCACCAGCTGCTGCTCTGCCCCGACTGCACTTGCATTTCAGACACAAAAGATGACAATAATCTATGAAAATTAAAAACAGAAAACAAAACAAAAAAAAACCCCCTACCCTCCTCTCAGCTTAAATAATCATCTGCAAGAAAAGATTCCAGTGTTTGGGCTTCCATGGAAAATCAATAGTCTTATCTTTTATTTTTTTTACTTTAAAAAAAGTACTTGGGATAACAGTATTAGGTAGCAGTGTGAAAAACAACTAAATATAGCACTAGATCATGGTGGGTGTGAATGGAAAACAAAGAAGTCAGGAGCCGAGCTCCTGCTGCTGTTACGTCACTATAACACCCATAATTATGTTATTATGTACACTACCCACTTCAACTATATCTGGACACCGCTTACGATGATAAAAATCTCATTAATAACATGACATATAATCTTGATTTCTTTGATGAGAATTAACTTCTGTCTTCTATATTCTTTTTCAAACAGACAGGATATTTGTTTTGCCTCCCTTCTCCAGGGAGTTTGGAAGAGTGAATATACAGAAAAAAAAAATTTAAAAGTGATATAAAATCCCACTGCTGGACTCATTTTATCATGGTGTAAAAACATGTCAAGCCACTTCTAAAGTACTGCTGTGCATATTCTCCTTCTCACAAACAACTACATTTTAGAAACATAACCTCCACACAGAAATTCATACAGACTTAGGACGCGTTTAGCTACACAGCCGCAACACCTTTTTATCCTGAGTAGCACAGCTTTCAAACTTAAAATGCCCTTGCATGAGGTGCCTTGGGGTAGGCTGGCAGGTGACTCAGGCTAGCAGTGTTCAGCTGGGCTCAGCATGGCAGGGACCCCACAGGCTTTATGCTGGAGAAGACACGTGAGGACACTTGGTGCCAGCTGTGGGGTGGTCATCGCTGCTTCCTCTCACTGGACAGTATCATATCACATCTTTCTTCTGGCAGCCCCATCACACCCTCTTTCAGTGTTTGCACCCAAAAAAAAAGCAGCACTGCAAATTTCTACAGACAGACAAATGTTTGGACAAAGTGAAGGATTTTAAAGGCCCTGCGAGGTTTTCTAAACTATCTAGAAAGTGAGAGGGGAAAAAACAGGACTGTTAAAAAAAAAAAAAAAAGAAAAGCAATGCCCTCTAAGATGAAAGAATTTTCTTTTCCTTTAGCTAAATGAATATTAAAAAAACCCTGTATATGTTATTATGTCTGCATCCCCTGAGGTTATACTAGCTCGCTTGTTTTACAATTCACCAGGAAAAAACCTCAAGATATTTCTAAGATAACTGTTAAATGTCTGACGTTCATCTACAATAGAGGAGATCTGCACTGCCAACAGCTTGTTCTCAGAATTCCACCTTAAAACAGTTTTAGTACCACCAGACCAGAAGGGTTTGATGCCAAAGAGCTGTTCTGTCCTATTGAAAGCAGAGAATGGCTTCCTCTGCAATATGTACAAAGAGCAAGGAAATTTACTCAATTAATGTGAAACACAAAATGGCATCTGCCATCTGGAGATGCACACAAAAGCCATGGGCAGTCAAACACTTCTTAAGACTTTGGCATGTAAAATTAGCATATTTTAAGACTTAAAGGGACATGTGAACTCCTAGTACACAAGGATTTCGTTTTTCTCACAGCAAAATAAAATACATAATAGAATATTTCCAGTGTAATATCCCAGAAACAGAAGTCTAACCACCTACAAAATTCTTCCCTGTGACATCAAGACTACCATTTAAATACTGTTGGATGGGAATTGAGCAGTTGTTTATTTAAATATGCATTTGTAAACAATGGACAGGAATATGCTTTCACTAAGCTTTACAACTACACTAGAGCATGCTCTCTTACTGAGACCGGTGTAGGAGTCCTGTCATCTCTTCTTGTGGTGCTGTGCAAGCATTCCAGATTTATTTTTCACTGCAAAATCAGAGTGATGCTGACTAATCAAGTTTAGTGCAGACTCAAAGTGTACTGAAAGGGCTCCCTTTACTCCAAGCATTTTTAAGTGTTCTTTTCTTGAATAAAATGAAGAAAGTTCAGCTCCAGTGTCTGTTCCCATTTTTGTATTAAAAAAACCCATACTGCTTAAAAAAACCCCATGACATATGGTATCTAAGTGGTCAGCCCCATAAATTATTCAACCCTGCTCACTCCACAAATGTAAATCTAACAAAATGAAAAACCTGAGGCCTCGCCTCCAAACTCATGGTCACATATCCCTGGTGGTGTCCTCGGCAGACATTTGGCCACATGTATCTGGACACTGCATCCAAAATTTTCATCCAGATGCCCAGTGTGATAGACTAATTTACCTGCTTTTTACTCTACTTCCATCCTTCATTTTGACACTCCTCAAGATCACCTGAGCTCCCCTATGCTTATGTTTCATAGGAGTGTTCTTTCACCCTGCCGGCTATGTGACAACACAGCACTAGTTTCACAAAACCTGTTTCATACATGATGCTGGAGAGAGTGACAAAAGCAGACGAGGGTAGAAATCAAATATGATCCCACTTAAAACAGAATGTGTGTTTCAGCAGTGATACTCTGTATGACGTTGCTCAGAACAATCAGGATGTATGTACAAATCTGCCACATTTGTCTTGAAAAAGTAACCTTAATTCAGGCACCCCACAACTTCACAATGATTATCCTAACTTTCTTTTAATGAATGCTTTATTGTTTCTTTAAAGCACCAAAGTGAAAATTTCAGAGTACAGGAGAAACTTACTTCATGGAGGAATTCAGAGCCAAGGACACCAAACCTGCAAGTACTTACTCATGGGACAATAATGTAGCCTGTACAATCCAAAGAGACTATACATATTGCATGCATTTATTTGGATATGTAGGAAAGGGCAGCAACAAACTCAGTAGGGCTGGATTATTTAAGGAAGGAGTTAAATGAAACAACTTCTTAAACAATGACCTTGCAACTCAGTTTGCAAGTTTACTGTTTTATTATATTGACAAAGATTTGATTTTTAATGATTTTTTTAATGACTTGTATTTAGTGAAAGCACTTTTAAAGGTAACACAGTAAAAAAAAATATGAAGCAGAAAATATAAAAGTCATCATTCCAGTATCAACATTCACAGGGTCCATACATTTTGTGCTACATTTTATAACAAAAAAGCACCTCAAACTGTACACTTTTCCAGAGAAAGAGGACTGAAAATGTACTATTTAAATGCATTATTAAATTTTATTTACCAGTCTGTTGATTTGTGCTTGCATTTGTGAGCGTGCGTGTGAGAGGAGAAACAGAGACAGAGACACAGAGAGAAAGGGAAGAAAATGACTCATGCCTGACAATGTTACCGTGTCATAGCTGTGGGCTTCCCTGGGGGAATTTGTAATACCACAGCAAACAGCGAGCTAGCCTGCAATTACAGTGCCGGCAGCAAGTCCCTCCAGCATGAGCCATAATGTCTGGCTACGGCTGGTGGGAGCATGTTGGCTGTCCCTTCCCCCAAAGCATCCTGCGCTTCAGGGCCCAGGTGGCAAGCATGCAGCAAAGTTGCTGGGACAGCCTCACACCTCCAGCCAGCAGAGCCCTCCCAAAAACTGCTTTTCACAGAGTGATGTGAAAGACAAAGTGCAGAGACCAGAGCAGGTGTCCAGAGCTACCAGCCCAAGACCTTTAAAAATCACCAAAAAAGAAATAGATTTCAAATGCTGTTTAGGAAGCATTCATGCACAGCTCCTCTCTTAGCACATGTGTATACATTTACTATATGATCCCCAGACATCCACTCCTACGGCAAAGAAGACATCACCGCTAGTGATGTGAAGGACTTTGCATTAAAAATAAAAATACAGTCCTCAGCAAAAAAACCAGAAGGGTTCCCGGGTGAGGAACGTGAACCCACGCTAGTGACAGACTTGAAGTGCAACATGACGGAGATGCTGCTGTAACTGGACAGTTGAGGGATGAGCTGGGGATTCCAGGCATGTCACGAAGATGACATCTCATGGCTCCCGGGGCCAGAGCCGCTGAACCTGCTGCTGGCCAATCCTTGGAGTGTCACTTACATGAGCTCCAAAGTAATCTTCTGGCCTACCCTTCAGGAAAAAGATAAGATGTCATGATCACCTAATAGGAAGTGACAAGAAGAGATAAAATTGATGGGGAGAGAGGGAAGATTTAGGACTGAAAAGACATTGTTCCCTCTAATGCCAACCCTGCTAACTATAGGGTTGGGTTAATTAATGGGCTATTTGAGCACTTTTATCCATTTTTGCATATAGCACTTATTTTTCTACAGATACATATAACATATTTAACCTGTAGCTTTTTAAATTGTCACACGTGGCAATCCCTCTAGTCCAGTGGGGAAAACATTGCACTTTCACAGAAAAAAAAAAAAGGTTTTAATTAGTGAAAGAGATTGTAAAGTCTTTGTTCGTCCACTCTTCCAGCCATTGCCTTCCATATGTCAGGGGAATCCATTACCAAGACATCTGAGCATCTTCCACATTAAAAAATCAAGCCAAACCAAAGCAAAACAAAAACCAAAACCAACCAAACAAAACCCCATGAAAAAACATGACCCCCCCACAAACCAACAGGAAGATATTAAGGTTCTGAATTTCCTCCCTCATCAGGGTAGAAAATCCTGTCTGTCAGACTTAGTTCACTTGTAATGAAGAAATCTGCTTCACTCCCGAAAAAAATGTTAGTGCGTCACTTGACAAAGTCCCACTGAGCACAGAGAGAGAGGTTTAGGCTGGAAAATGATTGTGAAGTTTCTCCCCAAGTGCTGCTCCAATGACACCTCTAACTGGGGGCATGTGTCCTACCCCCCGCAATCACCCTGCTGCACACACACAAAGCCCTCGGTATTCGGTCAGCTCTGCAAACTTCAACAAAAACCTAATCAGGATTGCCAGGCTTTTAAGATCACAGTTCTGCCGTGATGTTAATCAGTTTGGTGGGGGAAGAAGCATGTCTGGCGGGTACAAAGCCCAGGACAAGGGGCTGCAATCTCTCCGTCAGCTGTATGAATGACAAATAACAGTAGCAAACTGCTGCTTTCGGTGGAGAGCACAGTGCGTACTATGGGCACAAAAAGACTCCCTTTACACTGTAAAGGATTTGTAGCTTAACCAAACCACAATATGTTTCAAAGCTTTTGCCGAAAAGTACAAAAACCTGTACTCAGTGTAGCTAAGCATTTGATAACAAGCAGTTTCTTCTACTCGACATATTTTCCTGGTGTATTTGTTTGTAAAGGTAGAGATAAGTATAGTAACACAATCAGTTATTTTCTTTAATATCACAGGCAAAGAAAAATCACTAATCACTACCTACAACACTTTATCAGCTTTGTGAGACAGCTGCAAGTATGTTTATTTTTTTTTCTTAAATATCTCAAATGGATCCTTATCCTGAAAACCCTTCTTCCCTCCAATGATGCTTGTCTGCGATAATATTAATGAAAAGCAACTGCTAGTGCAAGAAAAGAAAGGAAGAGGTTCAGATTCCCTATATGATGCTCATAATGGTTATTTTCACTAATGATAAGAAAGCAGATTTATATGTACAGTATCACAGAAACAAGTCATTCTGCTCCCATCTACAATTTTGACAGTTATCTATGGAAAATGTGGACTTAAAAAACTCTTAAGAATAATTATTTGAAATCATAGCCAAAATAACATACATCACCCCTGATTAGTTACATGAAAAAGCAGCCTTAAATTGATAGTTTAAAAACAGGAAAAATAGCAGTATGATTAAATGTGAATAGCTAATAAAAAGAATTTTGCTAAAACAGATTATGGTTCAGATCAGGGTCACAAAAGGAACTGATTGAGGAAAACTGTCATTTTTGTTGAGACTCAGTAGCTCTTTTAGCAGTGCTGTTTCCTCTGAATCACAGTCTTGTAATGAGAAATTACACTGCTAAGGTTAATAAAGACTTGGCACATTTGTCTACCCCAAAATTTCAGCTAAAACATTGTGATGAAAAAAAAGAAGGCAAATTCCTTGCACATAAGTAGATGGAAAAGGATATAACTAAGCTAAGTAATGTCTAACAAAATAGAAGGTGAATTTACCCCATAGTTCCAGTTCTTATGTGTGCTGTAAATTTACTCCAAGAAAAAAAAAGTAATCTGCAAGTGACCCAAAGCCCTCTTTGTCCCCTTATTTCTTCCAAAATAAACAGCTTCTAGTCACAGCACCACAGACCCCATTAGCAGAGGCTAGGCAGAGAAGTGCTCTACTAGCGGGGTCTGAGATTTCTCTTTCTGCCAACTTCACCCCTTCTTGGTCACACCTGGAGGGTGTGTCTGTCCCTCCTTCTGTCCTGATAAGTAAAGAGGTGAGCAAAGGCCTTGGATACATAGATATGGTATGAAATTTAGTGTTCCAAATGGAAAGATCTACACACAGATTTTCCCCTGGCAAAGCCCGTCGTCCTGCATGCAGGCACCAGTGGTCCTCTGCAGCAGATGGGATATTGGCAGTGCTTAGAAACTATGCCTGCAGTTGATCTCAGGAATTTCAGACCAGAAGTGATCTTTTACATGCAATTCCTCTCTGACAATGGCTCTGCTTTCTTGTAGGTAGCCGGGGTGATTCCTGAAAAGACCGAGCAGCCAACATGTGAGTGTTACCATTGCCTCACATTTTTACCTTGTGCTGATGGTGCATAAGAGAAAGAGGGAGGGACCACAAGTGTTTAGGTCACCATCCACTGCCTTGTGCCTCCAGTCCCACAGGACCTCAGTGCAATTGAGCTCAGTGGCAGAGGCACACCAGGTTGCCCTCCAGAGCAGTTTTGTTCAGAGCATGCAATGCTACACATGCATTTGGGTCCAGGATTCATGAGGAGGACTGGCTGTCTGGTAATGAGACTTTTTGCATCACTGTAACTATTCAGCTATATCCTGGGCGTTGTGGATAGAATGCTCCAATGAAATAAATTGTCATGTCTATGAGTTGGGAGGTACTGGCGGCTGGGTTTTTCACTCTTTGGGTTTTCCCCCTCCTGGGCTGGTACTTTGCACAACAGGGAGCTGGCACCTCTGCTCTGAGAGGGGAGCTAACACAGCACTCCTGCACATTGGGTTATGGCTTGGTGGCATAACCTACTGTCATTATTACTATCACCAGGCCTGATCTGGACCAGCAAGCCGATATGAGAGCTGTTGTGTAACCCAGCAATAAAAAGACAGTCCTTGTCCCAGAACACACTCAGGCTGGTTTTCTGACAAGCTGCAACAGGTTCTGTGGCGGCACCTTTTCTGTTGCTAAATAAAGAACTTGTGTCTTGCAGAGCCTAAACCCATTGCTGAAAGATTGAAAAGAAAATGAACTATTAGGACAAAGGAGCTGTGTGCAGAGTTTTTTTAACGATTGTTTGTTTTGATCTTAGTTGAAAGTAATTCACACAGAGCGAAGTGAGTTGACACTCAAAAGAAAATAAGTACTTAATTTAGAAAGAACAACTGCTTTAGACCAAGCCAAATGCAAAAAGTCAGAAGCATCCAGATAAGATTTCTGGGCCAGAAATCACATTTTTATTAGTACATAAACCACATGTCACTTGACAATGAGTATCTGCAGCATGGAGTGAAACAACTCTCCAGTAGTGCAGTCAATATTTAAATCAATATCTCTAGTAAGGAAAATATCTTACTCATTGATACATGTTGGATGTTTTTCCTTATGAATCTCTTAGGAGGTAAACAGCATATTTCTGTTATAAAAGCAACTAAACAGTATTGCCAAACAGGTCTAATAATTCCTAGAATTCAATAGCACAATGCTCTGAAATTATTAGTGTTGTTATGAATGCCTTTTGACCTTTATGTCAGGGCTATATTTCCTCTCCAGAAAAAGCCATCTACATTATTTTGGCCCTGATGCTGCTGAGTGTGAGCCCAGTAACTTCAGTGGGAACTTAGGGCACTGCAGGTTGTATTTTTTACATTATATAGGTATCTAATGATTGAAAATACTCAAGGCTAAAATCCATAAGAGATGTTAGTGCCTTCATGTTAATTACTGTGACACCCTCCATCCGCTCCATCAAAGCTGTGCAGTGTTACAGAAAGAATCACAGATTGCCAAGCCAGGAAGATGGTCAGCACACAGAGCACAGCCCAGTGGCATACACCATCACCTGGGCTAAGGGACTCCTGAGCCCTCCTCCCTGGACCAGTGATGTACTTTGCATTACTGAGCCATTATAGATAGGTAAAATATACAGTACTGAAGCAGAGTACTGCCCCCTCTCAGTTTATTGTTTTAAGCACCATTCACAAAGCCAAGTTCACTCTTTTTTTTTTCACCTTTTGACCCTGTGACTGTTTGGTTCCTTTCTGCAATGGGTCAAAACCCCTAAAGGAGGGTCAAGGATGATCCCATCTCACAGCCTTGTGACAGGTCACTTTTTAGAGAGAAGAGAGACATGACTTTGCATGGTTTTCAGACAAGGAAAGTGTTAAAAGCAAATTTCTCACCTCTAGGAGAGACACCCTAACTTGTAGGCTATCCTATGAAAGATGGGAACTGACACCACCATGAGGACATCTTGCAAAAAAAGCAGTGCTGAGTGCGGTTTTGCTGGAGCCCATTGTCATGGAAAAAGCCTGCACACCAGCTCTTGAATGATTTCTAGATACCCCTGCATATAGCTGATCACTGAGGGATGGTTCTGGCAAGCACAGGAACAGCACTGTAGCACCCTGAGAGCACAACCCCTCTGCCGGTTGATCCATTAAACCAATTTTGTATTTAGATACCTAAAGTCAGCCTATGCTCTGTTTTAGGCTCCTAAATCCATTGGCTTATTCAGAACCTTAAAAAACATCTAGGCATCTGTGTCCTATTAAAATGAATGGAATAGCACTTGCAATTGTTTTGAAATCTGCTTTAAAAAAAACCCTTCCCCTGAAAAAATTGTCCCTCAATGCCTTGTAGAGCTGAGTTCACAGGTGTGATAGTTGATATGGATGCTTCAGATAATGGAAATTAATTTAATTAGAAAAGATAGGTTCTTAAAAGAGTAGGGATATAATATAAAAATGAATTAATTCAGTGCACAAAAAAAATCAAAACTGTTTGCCTCTATAGAAATATCTTCCTCTTTCTTAAAAACAACAAACAATCAAAAAACCACGTCTACAAGATTAAATTTTATTTCCTATTAAATACCAGCTTTGATAATTCAGCAAGGTGTGGTACAATTTTAAACTACCAAATGCACTTCCTTTTCTGCTGCTTTATGATTTTAAACTTCTTAAGACTTTTAATGGAAGTGCTAGGACAAGGTAACTCAAAGTATTTTTTAATGTGCTTCTAACCCCTCCACATGGAGGTGGCTGAAACTGTTCAGATCTTTGAACCACGGTAGGGTGGTGCTGGCTAAGAGCTGTCACTCTCTGGCAGGTCCTCCAAAATGATTAATAGAAAGAAAACCACCTTGGGATTACTTTCTGTACAAGACAAAAGTGTGCATTCCCAAAAAGAACCTGGACAGCTTCCCAGACGTTGGTTTTAAACTCTTGTCCAGCGCTGCTTTGGCCCTTATTGCAGATAAGGCGCACTTTGGTCAAAAGACAGAAAATTCTCAGCAAGGTAAGAAGTAACAGGTTTAACCAAATCCATACTGAACATGAACCTGTATCAGAGGAACAGATCAGAATTAAGACTAAACTCAGATTCCATCTTGCAGCCCTTTTGTGCAATACAGTATGAATCAGAACCTGCATTTGCTGGAGTTTTGCGTTTCACTTCTAAAAAGACTCAGTGATTACACCTCCTGGAGGTGCAACTGCATGTGACACCAGGAGAATCTGATGCTGATGGAGAGCAAAGGGTTTTCTGACTCACGAGAGATGGATTGTTCCTCAGCAGGTTGATGTGACAAATGATCACCGCTTCCAGAGTCTGCGGTTTGCTGTGAATTAACGTACCAAGGGAATTCCCATCCTGGCAGTGTCAATCCAGCCACGTGCACGAATACGGGGCCAGAGCACCAGCTGATGTAAACTGGGATGGTTGTGCTGGATCTGGCTGATGTCTGACGTTCACTTAAAATTTCTCAATGGAGAATTAAGAGGAAGAGTGTGATGACAAACTCACAGCATTGCTAGTTCAGGAGATGAAAGGGAACTGGCGAAATATCTCCTACCAGAGAAACACCAATGCTACCTCTGTCACCACAGGATAATTCCAGGGATCTGTGAATGATGCATAAACACAGAACTTTGCAATGTTTCTGGAAACTCATTCAACCTGATGACTCTAGTGAAGCCAGGTACCCAGGGTCACGTAAGGCTGGAATTGAAAATTGGTCACAGCTTGGTGGAAACTGCTTGGATGAGAATTTCCTTGTCAGAAAGGTGCAGGTGGAATTTTCTTCCCTTTTAACCTTCCCACTAGCCCAGTGGAAGGGGCAGGTTGGAGGAGAACAAGACCCCGTGTGAGAAAGAAACACATCCCAGCAGTTTGCAGTGGAGGCAGACTATGTAATCCTGCTCCATCCGTCCCCATCATTCTGCAGGGTTTTACAGCAACTCCACTCAGTTTCTGTAGATTCACGCCTAGAGCCTCATTTACGTATGGGTGCTCCTCCAAAGCTGGCAGTCAGGAAACCCTAATCAATCAAGGATAGCTCTCTTATTTGGCAAACTCTGTCCTGCACTGTTTAGCTTGGGAAGGCACAAATGGTTAATCTTAGAAGCAACCTGGCAGAAATAGGGTTTGGGAACCAATTCACCAAATTTACACAGTGGTGTTTAAACCAAGCAGGGCATTAGCTGATACTCGGTGGGCAAACTTAATGGCCAACTTCACCCTATAAGCCTTTTCCCATGAAAAACCTGCACCCTAGGTGCTACCAAGTGCTAATTTGTTAAGAAAGCCTTAATTGAGTGACAGTTAATTATTGACAGATTTGAACTACTTTATCTCTCAATCAAAACCTGGCTCTGTCCCAGGCAGCAAGTAATTTACAGCCACAAAGGTAAATCTGGCCACGCGCAACATTTTTACGCTGAAGCCTGATCGCTCTCCCTCCCCCGCCCCAAGTTTCTGCTAAAATTTCTCTCTGAAGGAGACAATGATCCCCTGGTGATCACCAGCTCACGTCAAGGTGGTTACCCTGCTTAACCCCACTTGGCACAGAGTGGGAATTACCAGGGGGACATCCATCTGGAGCTGCCTGAGATAAGAGGTGTCCAGTGTTAATAAACAGGCTTCCTCTACACCTCAGCAGGGCCTTCCTTTTCTAAACAGTCTTCCTTTAATGTTGTAAAATGTTTTTTTTCCATTTACTCAACGATCATGCCTTTGCCTGTGGGGGAGGGCCGAGGAGAGGAGAGGAGAGGAGAGGAGAGCCGAGCCGAGCCGAGCCGAGCCGAGCCATGATGAAGGCATAAGTTTCTAAAGAATCTAGACACCTGATTTTGATATGAAAATTGCTAATGATAAATGTTGTCCCAGCCTGGCTATATTCCTTCCATTCTGAGCACAGGTAACATGTGAAGTAATAAAAAAAAAGATAGAGAGAAAAGAAAGATAAATAAGAAAAACAAAGAGGAAGAAAGGAAGAGAAAAAAAGAAGGAAGAAAAGAAAGAAGAAAGAGAAACAGAAAGGAAAAGAGGGATAAATATAGAGAGAAGTAAAGAGAGATAAGAAAAGGAAAGAGAGAGAGAAAGAGAGAAGGAGAGAGAGAGAAAGAGAGAGAGAAAATAAAGAAAGAAAAAGGAAGGAAGGAAGGAAGGAAGGAAGAGAGAGAGAGAGAGAGATGGAAGGAAAATTAATACATTTGTAGCAGTGTCTACTGCTACAGCAGCTGTATCACAGTCATTCACTGCAATATGTCTAAACATTCATAAATGTTTTATGCATCCTAAAATGCCACGTAGAAGGGATACTGCATCCCACTGAGGTTAATGAATGAATGAGGTGCCCTTGAAGGTTAATTTGCACAAACAAAAGGTCAAGGGACATCTTCAAAACAAAATATTGATTAAAGCAAGTTAAATGTTTTGACTTGAAGGAGACATGAAGGATTAAAAAGCAAAATAAAGCAGTATGGATAAGAAAGGAACAGGAAAGAAAAAACACCACCTCCAGACACAAAGGAAACGGTAGAAAACATATCTGAATCAGCTAGTCATCTGCTAACAAGCTGTAAAGATTTCCAATGACAAGTTGTCACATTAGTTTAGTGAAACTGAAGCAGCACTTATCCCTTTTCCTGTGCTTAATCTCTCAGCGAGCTGCACAGAAACAGGCTACCACGTTTAATAGGATTAGTTTAGTTCACTTTCTCCTCTCTGGAGGTTGTAAGTTCTTTGGGTTTTTTATTATTATTTTTTAACAATTCTATTTCCATCAATATCAAGTTCTTGAATCAAATTAAATTGCACTCTGCTGAACCACCTAGGTTGCATTCACTCTCCAGGTTAAAGGTATTTTCTTCAAAAGGTTGTCTTTCTGAAAGGAGGAGCCAGGGCAAAGGGAAGTGAGGAAAGGCTCTAAATTCAGCGATTACATGAATCAGGCATCCAGTTCTCTTTCTAATAAACACACACTGATGATGCTTTATGGATATCAGCAGTTATTTTTAATTCACATCAGCATAAGTAAAAGCAGAATCGGGCCTTTGTGTTTGTGGGGTGTTCTTTTTATGCATGAGAGTGCTTGAACTTCCCCCCCTGCTCCCCACAGAAAAGAAAAAGAAAAAAAAAGGAAAAAAAGAAAGGCAAAAGAAAAACCTGCTATGTATTCGTAGCCCTGTTCATTCATTTAGTTGGAACAGACACATCAAGGAAAATGATCAAAGAAAACACAGTTTAACAATATACTCCTGTCACTTTCAATTTTGTTGTCAGACTCCAAAGGGACGGAGGAATCCCCCATGGTAATGGGTACACTGCAGAAGTTTTCCTAAATTTCTTGCATCTGATTTTTTTTTACTCTTGAAGCAAGAAATGCAAGCATAGAAAGCTGTCAGCTTACACCAAACCTCTTCTTTTCAGAGGCACCAAAATTTGGAGGAGGATTTACTTCTGATGGGACAAACCCTGTGGCCAAGCACAGACCTGACATTCCACATATCTGGAGGAAATGTGGTGTTTTGACTCCAAGTTTGTGACACACACCTAGCGTTAGGCAGAGGGGCATGAGAACCCACAGACCAGAGCACACTCAGCCTTTGAATCCAAACTTTGAAAAAACAGGTTAATTTTTGTTTGCATCTAATACACCAGCAATGCAGTTAATCAGTGTGATTAACTTTTAATCTATTACTGACCAAGAAAAGGACCTGGTGACCACTTTATGATCTATTAATTACTAGTAAAAGGATCTGTGACTTCTACAGGAGTTTGAAGATACACTGAAATCCTAAGACAGTTCACTAGCTGGGACCACACTTGCAGTCAGTCGAGGGACCGATAGGAACAGACGCACACTCACAGCAGCAAGAGGCTGCTCCGTTGCTGCCAAAGCCACCAGGCCCTGTAGAAAGTATCAAGGACGCCTTGGTTTACTACAAATCCTGGACGTGAGCTACTGACACAGGTCCCCTGGACTGCTTCCGACAGATGAAATTCTGGAGGAAGATCTTTCTTCCTCTGCCTTTAAACTTGGGTGATGAGTGCCAGAATAGGGTTCCTGATGAGTTTTGAAACATCTTACGCGGCTGCCAGGATTAAAAGAGAGAAAGGGTCTGGGGCATTCAGTGCCAGAAAGGGTGGGTGAATGGAAAGCATCCTTTTCATGCCAGTTGGGCTTGCTGGTGTGGCAGGTTGCAGAGCTGGTGTGTTTAGACTTGATAAAAGCGCGAGACACGGGGCTTGGAGAAGGTAACCTGTAAGCAGCTACGAAAACACAACGGCAGGGCTGGACGGTGGGTGGAATCCTGTCCACATGGTACCCATGGCTGGGACAAGGCTGGTTGCCACTGCTCTGCCAAGTGACCTTGGGGACATCGCTTCATTCCCAGTGCCTCGTTTCTCTTTTGGATACATCAACAGTAGCTGAAGTTAAATTGAGCCCCGTGGGAGGCAGACTCTGTGTCAGAGGCAGTTCTTTATTTATTTATTAGCTTTTGCACAATTCGGCTTCACCTCTAAGTGTATCCCGGTGTCCTTCGAAAGAAAAAAAAAGAAAAGAAGGAGGAAAGAATTCAAGCGAGTCATTCACCCGCCAAATTTAGCCTATCTCCCCCTGCGTCCAGACACACTTCTGCACCCTTGTTCCTCAGCCCCTGCAGCACTTAGAGCTACACCGGGAGGCCGAACGTGTCACCCTGTCGCGGCGAGACCCGCAAGAAGCAGCAGGGAGCGAGCCCTCCCGTCTGTGCCCGCGGAGCGCAGCGTTTATTCGGAAGGTGCCACGTTAAAACAAGCCTCAGCCGAGGCTCCGGGGTCCGGACAGGCTCTCCGGGCACCGGGCACGGCTCCGGGGCCGCTCGGGCTCGGCGGCGAGAGCGCTGGCAGCGGAGAGAACCGGGGCGCTCCCCGTTGCAGCGGGGATTCGCGGACGCCGAGGCGGTCAGCGCCGGCTCCAGGATGGACCCGGGAGCCAGACACGGCTGGCGAGGGACTCCGGCCGTGCGGGGCTGCCCAGTCAGGGAGGAGCCAGGCTCTGCCGGGGCCACGGGGGTCGCGGGGCAGCTCTTGAAGGGTCCCCGAGGGGCCCCTCGCCCCGCAGGCGCCCCTCGACGTGCAGCCTCGAAAGGCTTCGCGTCCCGCACAGGGGTCGGGCTGCAGGATCGATGTTTCCCAGCTCCATCTCCCCGCGATCCGCCGGCCGGGGCAGTGACAGGGATTTTTCTTTTCCCCCTCCCAACTCGGGAGCAGCTTCCCAGCGCGACGGGGCCGCTCGGTCCGGTCCCGCGCGGTTTCTTAGAGCCGAGTTGCGTGTGGTCTGCGTTACATCGCCCACCCATCCGCATTACTGACGCCGCTCCCCACGGCGGAGCCCCCAGCAGCCCCGACGAGGCGCCCAGGCCATTGCCGCTGCGGGCAGGACAGCGCCCGCCTGCTCCGTCCCCTCGGGCAGAGGGAGGCAGAAGCGGGCAGGCACCCAAACGTTGGCCGCCCTCGCAGCGCGCCCCACCGAGGGGCTCCCAGGCTGGACGCAGCGGGGCTGCCCGCACCCGCGCCTCTAGGGGAAAGGGAGCGGGTCCCCGCCACGCCAGCAGCACGGCGGGCAGGGGGAAAGGCGCTGCCCGTCCCGTCACCGCCACCGCGGCCTTTCGGCAGGAGCCACCCGCCTCAGCCCTGCCTGCCCTCTCCTGGGCTGCCCCCTGCGCTCGGGGCTCCGAGGCTCGAGCGGGCAGCGCCGTCCTTACCTGCCGCCGAGCGCCCGTCCCGCCGCAGGACGGTGTTCCCTCTCCTCAGTTTATTCCCCTCGCCGCCTGCAAGCCTAAGGCTCTTTTCCTACGGGAAACCTCGCCGCTCCCTCGGCGGCGACCGGGACGGGGGTACCGGGCGCTCCCTGCCCCGCGGGACAAAGAGATCCTGGCAGGCTTCGGTCCGGACCGCAGCCCGGCCCTGCTGGTTAGAGTACGTTTTGGGAGTTTTCTCTCCCCCCAAAATAAAAATGTTTGTCCCCGAGCTTTCTCGCCCAGCCGGGGATGGGTTTAAGGGGACCGAACCTCGGGGCGCGCCGCGGAGGGGGCACCGCGGGTTGTTCCCACGCACCGCCAACCCGAACCGCCTTTGGAACTTTTCTTTTTCTTCCCCGCACGTGGGAAGCGAGCGGCCCCGTGATGCGCACCCACTTCTCTTAAAGTTTGTACCCCGCTGAGGGGACGGGGAGAGGGAGAACGGGTGTTTGCCCACGAAGTGAGGTTTTGCTCCACCGTCCCGACACTTAACGCGTGCGAGACCCGCACCGTGGGGCAGCGCAGCCCGCCCGGGCCCTCCTCTAAGGAAACCTTCCCGCGTGCAAAACTTCCCCGCGCGGGGCACGGTGGAGCATCCCCCGCGCCGGGATGACTTTCCTAAAGTTTCTCTCCGCACTAAGGGGGGTGGGGGTGGGGGGGCCGTCCGCCCCTCGCCCGCGCTTAGCCGAGCGGGGAAGGCCGCCCCGTCGGGGCGCGGATGCCGGCGCCCCCCTTCTAGCCCTCCTTCCCCCCCCCCCCGCAGGTGCGCGGCCGCCGCCACCTTCCCGCGGGGGCGGGGCGGTCCGTCCCCCGCCCCCCCCCCCCCCNCCCCCCCCTCGCTCCCTCTTCTCCCCTCTCCTCTCTCCCCGCTCCTGCCAAGTTCTCTCCGTCCCCCCCGTCCGTCCCAAGGAGCCTCCCGATTGGGCGCCGGGCCGGGCTCACGTCACTCCGAGCGTGACGTCTGGTCTTCCTGTTTCCTTCAGCTGTGTCTTAAAGTAAATCTTGTGGCGGTGCGGAGCGCTCGCTCGGCTCGGCCAGCCCAGCCCAGCCCAGCCCTGCCCCGCGCCCCGCCGCTCCGCGCTCTCCGCCCCCGCTCCGCTCCCGCTCCGCTCCGTTCCGCGGCCCCGCGGCCGCTGCCCTCCCTCCCTCCTTCCCTCCCTCCCGCACTCGCTCGCCCGCTCGCTCGCCCTCCCTCGCCGATTATCATATTCATCAGCGGCGGGGCTGCGCGCGTGTCCGTGTGTCCGTCTGTGTGCGCGTGTGCGGGGCGCCTGTGGGGTGTGCATGTGCGTGTCTTGCCTTTCTCCCTTTCTCCCGCTCCGCCGGCAAAAAAAAAAAAAAGAGGCTCGGTCTCGTCGCCGTTGCACGGAGTAAGTACCCGCTCCCTCTCCGCGCCCCCTCCGTCCCTCCCGGCTTTCTCGACTCTTTTTTTTTATTTTATATATATATATATAAATATAATTAATTTGCACTTGCTTGCTCTGCTTTCAGTGGTCTGGGGGCGGGCGGGGAGAGGGGGGGATGAAATCCCCAGCAAAAAATACTGATCACCGTTATCAAACCTGTGCTTCTTTTTCCAGGGGGTAAAAAATTGCAATGACTTTATTAGCTGAGTAGTTTTAATTCCCTAGTAGCACAGGCGGTCAGGATTTGTAAGCGCCGAGCCCGATGGAGCGCTCACCGTAGCCTGCCCAGGGCTGAAGAGTAAGTGACCTGCTCCTTGTTAGGGGACCCTGCCCTCTTCCCCCTCGCTCGCTCTCTGCCACCTCTTGTGGTTTTATTCCGTGGGCTGGAGGGCAGTTTTGCGGGGACGGAAAACTCAGCCGGTGTTATTTGGCTTCTTTTTGTTGTTCTGAGCTTCCTCCTCCCACCCCCCGTCCCCGCCGAAGTTCCCCATCCCCTGCTTAAAACTCCTGCTCTAGTCCTCTGAGCCTCCTCTTTGTCTTGTTTATTATAGCTGCCTTTCTTTTTGTCTCTTCCAATTTGCTTGTCATTTGCATGTCTCTAGTTCTCCTTTCTAACCCGAACCGGGAAGGACAGGGACTTTTTATTCTTATTCTTATCCTCGCAATTACTTTTTCATTTCCAAGGGTGGGACGAGCCGCGGATTGTGGAAATGTATAGAAAACGGGATTTGAGTGGTAGGTAGCGAGCACATGAGAAGAGATCAAATGCGAGTCGCGGGATAAGAGCCTTGATCTGGGAAAAGATTAGGATTATTGGTACTTTATGTTTATTTGCTTGCTGTTTGTTTTTTCTTCGGGGGAGGGGGTGGATTTATTTTTTTTTTCCCTAGCCCTTGATGGAGATCTTCCTTGGCTTTTCTCGTTTTCTGTTTATCGGCTAAGTGCCCCGGAGCACTTTTGCCATGTGTTTAAATGCGCAGGAGGGGACTGCGCTGGGGGGGTGGGGGCTGCGCGGAGGGGTCGCTCGGGGCAGGGTTTGGGGTGAGCAGCCCGGGATGGAGCGGGGCGGGGTGGGAGCGGAGGGACAGAGGTGGCACCGAAAAAATGACAGGAGCGGGCGGCCCGACGGGCGGCCGGGGCACCGGGCACTCCGCGGGGCCGCCCTGGGCTCCGCGCGGCTCGGAAGAAGGGGAGAAAGTTGCGCGTATCCCCCCCCCCGCGCGGTCGCCTTGGAGCAGGTGCGCGGCGCTGCGCGCATGGACGGGGCGACTCGCTGCGTGCGACGGGAAAGTGGACGGGGGCCAGGGGGGTCTCGGCCACCGCCGCCTCCTCCCTGAGCCGCCAGGACGGGTGACAGGGTCAGCCCGGGGACGTGAGTCGATTAATTGGTGTCTGCGGCCGATCTGTGCACCCGAAAGGCACGTCCGAGGTGGGATGGAGCTCTCGGAGGGGTCAGTGTCACGTACATGCGCCTTGTCCGCGGAAATAACAGATACGGAGGGTATTAGCTTCGTGACTTTGACAAAAGTAGGAGATGTCAGTCACGGGTGGCAGGGGAAACGGCTGCAGACTACAGGTGCCCTTGAATGTCCGGCAAAAGTGGCCAGGGCGAGGATTTGGAAATCCGTTAAGTTCTCCCAGGTCCCAAGTGCTCGTGGCAAATGCCGTAGCATTTCTTGCTGTGTGGCGAGTGTCACCCCAAAGCCCTCATCCGGGTCTGGGGACAGGTAAGGGAGCACGTGGAAGTGCATCTGTGCATCCGTGGCCAGTTCTCCATGTCAGAAAGGTCTGGTGTTGTCTAATGCAGGGGACAGAAAGACGGTTCTGTGACCGTGAGGTGTACAAACTCTGATTATTTGTCACTTCCATCATCGGTAGAGGTTTGCCAGTACACAGGATGAATTATATGGAGGCAGTTTCCTTACCCATATAGATTTGCATGTGGCATGTACCCTTTATGTCGCCTTCTCGCAGTTTTTCTGTGAGTTGCCATCAATCACGTAAAGTTTACGACTACTGAAGCTCGTTTTGCATTTATTTTATCTGCTTTTTGTCCAGGGCTTGTCTTTAATGGCAGTATCACACACTGTGAAACATTTATTAATACTTAAGGGTACACAGAGTATCAACATTTCATGCATTGATCAGTGATAAAAAGTACAATGTATGTACTTTTTGCTAACAGCTCCCTAATAAATTATTCTGGAAAGTATCTTAGGTCCGCTGAATGGCACTGTCAGTATATACAGTTAACTTTCCTGCCCGTTGAACTCCAAGGCCTCTCAGTTTATATGATTTATCTTTTTTTATGATGGCTTGGTAAATTAAAATAGTCGTAAAACTGGACACAATTTGAAATCGGAGTTTAAGGGCCGAATTATAAATGCTGCATTGTAGTCTCTGAATAATGATTTATTCTGTCTCAAAGTGCAGCCTAACTGCTAGATTAACTAATTTGAGAATTGTGATTTAACACCGTTGTGTAGCATGGAAAAAAAATATCTTTGAAAACTTGGGCTGAGTTCATAGTAGGAATCTTGAGAACGTTTCAGTATTACCTCTACACAGAGACCATGTGAGTTATTTTCTTCATGATCTGTGAAATAACAAGGACCAAACTGGCTTGAGAGGAGGAAAATATTTTCCGTTTTCTACCTTGAACAGACTGATCTCTTTTTCTCATTCAAAGAATCTGTTTCCTCGAGCAGAGCTGAGTGTGGATTCATGATGGAGGGCCCTGCATCTCCCAAAAATAAAGGCCTGAACTATTGAGATGCTGAATTCCTCCTGTTAGTGAGCTCTGTCAGTTCTCCCTGTAGTTGATGGGATTTGTGGATGTTTGGCATTCACAGGAATGGCTGAATACCTTGCTGGATTGAGCCCTGGGTGTCACCATGTTCATTAAACGAGGGTGGCTTCTTTCTTTGAGGCGAAAGAGCAGGTAGCATAATTTTGAAGTAAGTCAGGCTCTAATTTTTACTTCTTATGGAGAAAGCCTAATAAAATAGTTGTTGCTGTATGAATTGTTGCTCACAATTTCTGCCTTGTTTCAAATTATTTTATTAGACGTCTCAGCTTAGAGAGTTAGATAACCCTTTATCCAAAGAAAACTTGTGTCAACGCTGCATAAAAAGGTAGTACTTTCTCATTAGTTGCTGACGTGATTTTAGCGATGAACAGATCTATGGTGAATAGATGTCATCTGTTCTTTGGATTTTAGCTGTGTTTTTGTGAGTGAAGTACTGTTGACTAGAATAATTTTCATCCTGTGCTTCATGGCTGATTCTGGCAAACCCATACCCTGTGTAGTGCTTGAGAGTGAAAGATCTAAGTATTTCTATTAGCAGAAGCGTGTTAAATTTCTTCTGTTATTGGCATAATGGGCTGACATGAAGCAGGCAGACGCTGGACCAAAGAAAGTAGTCAGCTTGTGAAAAGATAGGAACAATTTCAGCTCCATAAACTAATAGATCCTTGAATTCATCCAAGAATATTCATCAAGTTTAGCACTTTGCTGCTGTGCATTTGATGGCTGTTTAGGTTAGGCTAGAGTTCCTCAGAGTAGCTGAGGAGGGTGAGTTTGAATTTACATCTACTTTGCATCTCGTAGATGTATGAATTAATCTCGGAGAAAATGATCAGCATCTTTGTGGATCAAGATGAGTTAACAGAAATTGATCTTTTTGTAATGAGTGAGGTTAAATACCTGACATCATATTTCTTTCTGAAGACCCTTCTAGCTAAAGGTAACTGTTGGATATCTAGAATAATTAATCTGTTTCCAGTTAAAATGTCAATGCATATCAAATGGATATGAAATAAACTCATGTCTGTAGCTGTTGCGCTGTTAAGAGGTTATTCATAGCTACGTTTTAAACATATCTCCTGAAACAAAAGTTTTGAAAGTAAATTTGTAAATAAAATACTGCAAGCTATGTTTATGGATGGACTTAGGAAGTGCTGAGGCCCTTGGTATGATTTTTTAATTATACAGGCATGGAAAATGTTCTGTTTCTGGGAAAGCCGCATTGTGCGAGTTGAGGCTCGAGACGTGGAGGGTAAATTTAACATAAACTACACTTGGCATTCGAGGAGTATCAAAAGTGACGTGTGAAGCAAATTTAACCTTCACAAATGTAAACCTGGGTAACTTGGAAAGAAATGATGCTTCTGAAGATTTCTACATAAAACTCAACAACCTAAGCTATTTTTCTGACTATAGATTTCTGGGTAGTTGTACAGAGACATTAGATGTACAAAATAGAGTTTTGAGACAATGTGCAGCCAAAAGCACTAGTGCTACGTAAAGGACTTAAACTTACTAATTATCACCCCCACCCCCCACTGCAAAGGGTTCCCTATTTAGCCAGTTCTAATCTAATCAGTATCAAAGACTGCCTTTGTGGCTGGGATTTTGCATCCTGCTGTACATGGCATTCAATTTCCCTTGAGGTGTGAAATGGTTTTGGCCCTCCGAGACTAAAATATTAACCAACCGTTCAGTATTCATTGAGTTTTGTCAGGCTAAAGTAGAACTATTTCTTATATTTACGCCAAAAGGCAAGCAAACCTTAACGCTTGCAGTCTGTAGGCTCGGGATAACACTGGGACAAATGGGAGATGTTGCTTATACCCAGGTTAAGCGTACGATAACTCCGATGCTTTTAGCTTCCATCAAGTGAAGGAGGGGGCATTGCTCTGGAGCACCTCCTGCCACCTGATTGCGGTGGGAAGAATGAGCAGGACAGCAGCTGCTGGTATGGGGGCTCAGGGAGAGTATAATGGACACTGGGGAGGAAGGATGCGTGGCAATGACCTTCCAACCTGGCACAGGACAGCCTATTTCCTGAGCTGCTGACTCAAGGGTACAGCAAGCCCTCCCCATGTGTGTCCTTGGTTAGGATTGGGCAAGAGAGAGGGAAACAGTGGTCAGGCACCTCAAATTTGCTGGGAAATGTGCAAAACTTGAAACCTGACATGAGATTTTTGGTGTGAGTCTGGATCTCAGTCAAGCATAGCTTAAATACAGCAAAGGAAGGAAAAACATGAAGGTTTTTTAGTGGGTTTTTTTTTGTTTTTTTGCTGTTGGCAAGTATTATCTTTACACAGAATGCCTTTAGAATATCTTATGTGCAGTAACCAAGAGGTCTTTCAATTATCTTGCAGTTACTTTATATCACTTTGAAATGAACACCGTTAGACTAAAAAGTCAGCCTTCACCCAGGTTTATTCCATGCCCATATTGCCTGCTTAAAAACTCCGGTGGTGGCCACTCCTGTCCACCTCCTGAGGATATGGCCATTTATTTACAAAACCAGCCTTTCTGAAAATCCAGCTCCTCAGACTTTTCTTTAGATGCAGACCTAATTGTAAGAGCCTGGTTCTGCCCCCTGTAAAACTCAATTTGCATGAATTGAGGGAAAACGGGAGATGGTCTTTTACGACACATAGTGTCGGGCAGGGCCTGATCCTAACACTCACACGTAACAGGAATTTGGTATCCCTGAACTCCAGGGGAGTTGATTGCAGGGTGTGATGCTACTGGTGTGCAGGTGGTAGAATTGGGCCCCTGAAGCAAAAGTGTTACTTTATTATTATTGTGAGGTAGCCAAACTTCACTGGCTTAGTGTGCTTCTTGATAAGTAATAGTCTCTGAAGGCAGTGTCCTGAGAACAGGGTTAGTCTCTGGATTCCCCATTTGAATTAATGATACTTAAAAAAAAAAAAAAAAATTATCATACTTTACTTTCCTGTATGTAAGGAGCCGGTAATGTAAACAAACATCATGTCCCTAGCATAACTGTCTCTTGACACCAGATCTCTGAAAATTCTTTTAGTACATCCAGAATACATGGGCAAAGGCTGCAAAATAAACAAAATGTTTATAAGTATTAAGAGCTTTTTGCTTTTTTTTTTCTCCCCACCCTGGTTGCAAACTAAGCACTGACTACTGTCTTGATTTTACAGATTATTTCATGCTGAAATTATGCCTATTTGCATGGATAGTCATTCTTTAAAACTAGCCACAGATGCAATCCTAGGGAGCACGTAGATGTTTTTACAGGTGAACCGAAAGAGATGGGAGCAATTCCAAAAAGTCTGCATGCTGCCTTTGGCAATATACCCTGTTATTGTGAAGATTGTGCTCTGTTAAGCAAATGTAAAGTTTAATATTAGATAAGCACGGCACAAAAAATATTTTAATTTTCCTCAGTGCTAAATTTTAAGAAACAGGAAAGAGCATCTAATGCTTTTTGTGCAGAGTGAGTTTAGCATCACTAGTTAATAAGTCACAAATTATGTCAAGAGCCTTTTACAAAATGCAAGGAAGTGTGTTATCTTTTTATGCTGTGTTCCTGGGAAACAATGAGAGTTCATATAAAGAGAAGGTATCATCCTGTCTCACGCAGCTGATTGATGTTATTTCTTTCATCTTTCCATATTTTTTCTCATCTTTTCTGCATGTCACAGGAAATAAGATTCTGTGTATTCAAAATATTACATGTAAGAAGGGCTTCACCGGGCATTTGGGATACAGTTCTTGGAGATTTTTCTAAAGCAGAAAGATGTGACACTGAACATGCCTCATTTCTGCTATGCAGAAGAATTAATGCCATGTATTTTGGTGTACAGAATACAAAATCTTCAGCTTTTGGTAGTGGGGCTTGGAGAGTATAAGTTATGAAAAAGGAAGGTATGTGTGGGGAATTCAAAACACTGTCGTGGCTAGTTCACTGGTACATATGAGGCTATGTTAAGGAACTACATTTTGGCCTTTATTTGATCACATCTCTGTAAATATTATAATCCTGATAATAAAATATTTTAATGCATTTTTGCTTTGCTGAATAAACATTTCCATAATGATTTAAGAGAGGGCTTTTTTTTTCCGCCAGTGTAAGCCTAAATGCGTGTATGATTTCTTTGCCTTTCGCATACACATGTACTGTCTTACCTACAATTAAGTGAAAGTTGTTGGTTTGACCTTCGAATGTTTATTTACTAGTTTTATCTCTCTTTAAAGAGCAAAACTACAATTATGGTTTTTACATCACAATTGAATTTTTTAATCCAAATTTTATACAATGTCTTGTTTTAACAATAAATCTTAAATAAGGAGTACTTTCATCTTATTTTGTAACATGTATCTCAATGCCCTAAATTTAATCAATTGGTTGTCAGAGGCTGTGTTCTTCTAATCTACTCTTTCTTCTGAAGATAAACAGTATCATTTTAGGCATTTGTGCAAGAGAATCATATTACTGGTGCTTAAGCAGTTTTTGCTTTTTTAAATCTTAATCCATCTTAAACCAGTGGAGCAGAAATATTTAAAAATGTTTCATTTCAAGCAGAGTGCATAATAAATTGCAATAATTGTAATGTGCCATAAATCCCAGAGCCTATGCATTTTGCATTTTATTCGGGATTGAGGTCAGGAAATTTGGAGAAATTTAAAGAAAATGATTCATCAGTCCTTTTGTTCTGTTGGCCAGGGTCCCAGGATTCTTGAGCTGAGCCCAGCTGACAAGCTTTTGAAGATGGCACAATAACAGTCCAGTGATGCCTGACCATGACAGCACAGCCCTCTTAAGCAGGCAGACCAAGAGAAGAAGAGTTGACATTGGAGTGAAAAGGACGGTAGGGACAGCATCTGCATTTTTTGCGAAGGCAAGAGCAACGTTTTTTAGTGCCATGAATCCCCAAGGTTCAGAGCAGGATGTCGAGTATTCAGTGGTGCAGCATGCAGATGGGGAAAAGTCAAATGTACTCCGCAAGCTGCTGAAGAGGGCGAACTCATATGAAGATGCCATGATGCCTTTTCCAGGAGCAACCATAATTTCCCAGCTGTTGAAAAATAACATGAACAAAAATGGTGGCACGGAGCCCAGTTTCCAAGCCAGCGGTCTCTCTAGTACAGGCTCAGAAGTACATCAGGAGGATGTATGCAGCAACTCTTCAAGAGACAGCCCCCAAGAGTGTCTTTCCCCTTTTGGCAGGCCGACTATGAGCCAGTTTGATGTGGATCGGTTATGTGACGAGCACCTGAGAGCTAAACGCGCCCGAGTTGAGAATATAATTCGGGGTATGAGCCATTCCCCCAGTGTGGCATTAAGGGGCAATGAAAATGAAAGAGAAATAGCTCCGCAGTCCGTGAGTCCCCGAGAAAGTTACAGAGAAAACAAACGCAAGCAAAAGCTGCCGCAACAGCAGCAGCAGAGTTTCCAGCAGCTGGTTTCAGCGAGGAAAGAGCAAAAGCGAGAGGAGCGCAGACAGCTGAAGCAGCAGCTGGAGGACATGCAGAAGCAGCTGCGCCAGCTGCAGGAGAAGTTCTACCAGATCTACGACAGCACTGACTCTGAAAATGATGAAGATGGCAACCTGTCTGAAGACAGCATGCGCTCTGAAACCATGGATGGAAGGGCTGGTGACTCTGTCGGCAGGTCAGACAACGAGATGTGTGAGCTGGACCCAGGACAGTTCATTGACAGGGCGCGGGCCCTCATCCGGGAGCAAGAGATTGCGGAGAACAAGCCAAAAAGAGAAGGTCCCAAGGAGAAAGAGCAAGGGACGAATGCCTTCCACCCTGAAGGCAAACATTTGGCTGAAACATTGAAGCAGGAGCTGAACACTGCCATGTCGCAAGTTGTGGACACGGTGGTCAAAGTTTTTTCATCGAAGCCCTCCCGCCAGCTTCCTCAGGTCTTCCCACCTCTCCAGATCCCACAGGCGAGGTTTGCCGTCAACGGGGAGAACCACAACTTTCACACGGCCAACCAGCGCCTGCAGTGCTTTGGGGACGTCATCATTCCCAACCCCCTTGACACCTTCGGCAGTGTCCCCATGCCCGGTGCCACTGACCAAACCGAGGCACTGCCCTTAGTTGTCCGCAAAAACTCATCCGACCAATCCGCCTCAGCCCCGCCGGCTGGTGGCCACCATGCCTCTCTGCATCAGTCCCCACTCTCAGCCACTGCTGGCTTCTCCACCTCGTCCTTCCGTCACCCCTTCCCACTGCCCCTCATGGCCTACCCCTTCCAGAGCCCCCTGGGTGCCCCATCAGCCTCCTTTCCGGGGAAAGACCGTGCTTCTCCTGAATCCCTTGACCTCACCCGGGAAACCACCAGCCTGAGGACCAAGATGTCGTCACATCATATGAATCACCACCCCTGCTCACCAGCCCACCCTCCCAGTGCTGCTGAGGGCCTGTCCTTGTCCCTCATAAAGTCTGAGTGCGGCGACCTTCAAGACATGTCTGAAATCTCCCCCTATTCGGGAAATGCAATATCCTTTTCAAAAGATGAATGATAACCTGGCAGTGGCCAGTGGGGGAGGACGAGGGGCCATGCCTGCACCCCAGTGCGTCCCGCTGACCACTGCAGGAACCAGGCACTTGTCGGGGAGTTGAGAAGGGGGCTTGATGGGGCCAAATAAAACGCCAAGTGTTGGCTGACAGTGCTTCTTCAGCAACAGTGTTCACGTAAAATAGCCACCTGCCCTCCCCAAGCCTTTAGACCATCTTGTGGGGTCAGAAACTGAGCCAGACCCGCAAACTGGGTGTTGGTGGGTTTCCCTGGGCTGGCAGGTCCTTCCCTGAGCAGGCAGGTGATTGAGCGGGCATCACTATCAGACAGAACCCATTCTGCCTCCATTCCCTCCCCTGCCAGGCCAGCACACAACCTGCATTAGTGGTGGTGTCACTGGGACTCACAGAGAGCTGTAGTCTGGTCATCATAAGCCTTCAGCTTTTAAGCCCATAAGGGAAATGAAGCACAAAAGACACAGGTACTGATATATTCAGGCTGCATCAAGTTCCTTTCCCCCACCCAGAGGTCTGTTCCTCAGCCCTTGTGCAGCTGCCTGCTATGCATGATTAACCTCTGTTCAGCCATACACAAAAATCTTTTGTCCTAACATACACAAAGCAAATTATTTTGGAAAGCTAAAGAGAACAATTAAATATAAAACTTCAGCTGTATTAAATTTATAGGACACTTCCCCTGCTTGACAAAAAAAAAGATGGTAATAAAATCTCTCATTTTAGCTCAATAGCAGGCTCTTAAGGGGCAAAAATACATCTCTAGCGTTATTTAGGCATATCCAGACATAGTCATGATTTTTTTTTCCTGGAAACTAGTACTAAATTTTTGGGGGGTTTTTTTGGTTTTGTTTTTGTTTTTTTTCAATAACTCCTCCCACTCTTTGCATCTTTTCCCCTAATGTGCATTTCAGTCAAAAGATTTTTCTTCCAAGTGCAGTTGTATGAAAAGTGAATAAAATAATTACATTTGCCTAGTGCTGAAATTGTTTATCCCAGCTCGAAGATCCCAGCCAAAGGCAACAGTACAAGCACAGAGACTTAGACATAGGTGATTTTCTTGTACAGCTGAAGAAAATGATTGTGACAGAGTAACTCTGCCCCTCCCTGAGTAAAGGTAGTGATGCTGTGGAACTTTTCCCCTTTCCACAGGTATGGTGTGAAGGCTGATGCACGAGGCTAGGCCCCATCCCTGGGTATCTTCTAGGTGATTAATAACTCTGGTGATTTTAGATAAATTTACCATATTTTTTCTAGTTGTGTTAAATCCTCAGGAGTGTGCTGGCAGGGCTCAAGACCTGCTGGTTACCTGGACTTCCCATCCCTCCCATGACAGCTGGCAACACTGGGACGAAGGCAGGTGCAGCAGGTCCAGAGTCCATCACCACCAGTCTTTGAACTAACTTAGGTTAAAACTCAGTCAGGAATTGCTGCTATCTGACGTGCATGAACAGTCCCATTTCTTGAGGGGGAAGGATTCCTGGTTTGAAAGTACCTTTCTTAGCTGTTTGTGTTTTAAAGACCTACTGGTAATGGGCATGATGTCTGAGGACTGAAAGAGGATCTCTCTGCTGCATAGGTAGCAGGGAAATCTTCACTTCACCATATACGTTGTATGGCAAAACAGAGGACTCAGTCTAACACCAGCATAACTCTCAGCTACTGCCATTTACTTTTGGACATACAACCTAATAAACTTTCTTGCATATTGAAATGCAAGCTGCAATGCTTGGAAAGCAGGCCTGAGGTCACAGGAGTGACAGCCGAGGGCAAGACTCAGGCCAGAGCAATTAAGTAATTTCTGCCAAATAGTACAGTGGCATACTAATTGTTTTGTATAAAATTAGTTCTCCTATCCTAAGAGAGGAGGGATCAGAAGTGAAAAATGCCCAGTGTGCAAACTAGGAGTAGTTTTAGGACTGCTTATGATGCTTTTCACCCATGGAGCTTCTTTCCCTCACCTCTGCTGTTTCTCCATCTTTCTCCTGCTCATTCCCACTGGCAGTCACTAATGGAGCTTGTTGCTTCTGCAAAAACAGGGGTGTGAGGTCCCCCCGCCACACTGAGGCTTAGCCAGGGAAATTCCAAGTGCTACAGTGATTCCTTTTCTCCTATTTGTCTGTCTCCCTGCCATTGTGAAAGCAGTCTTGACTTTCCCACCTGGACATTGTTGCAGGGTGTAGTCTGACCTGGGTTTCAATACAGACCTTTTGGGACAAATAGATTTATGAAATAGCACTTCTACACAATGTGTACATTGGTTATACAGCTCATCTGTGGGGAATGGGTGTTTTTTTCTAGCAGCCATGTATTTGTCTAGATACCTTACAGTTCTCAGGGAAAGGCATAGTATGGAATTTTGTGTGTTTGTGGATAAGTCTGTTCTGGCACTTTTATTTTACATGGTTGAGTGTGCGCATATAAGGAATATATTTCTTGAGAGAAGCAGGTCTTTCTTCCCTGCAGAAAGCAACATCTGTTTTCCTGGACAATACAGCCAGGATGAGAACATAAGACTAGCAGATACAGCCAAGTTCAGGTTTTAGTAGCACGCTAAAACACTGAACTAGCCTGAGGTTTGGTTTTGGGGGGTTTGTTCCTTTTTTTTTAAGCAATGCATGTAAAATGTATCTGATCGTTCTTTGCTGAATTGCAGAAGGAAATGGTTAATGTTTGCTTATGTTGCTAAACAAGATAAGATACACCTGCACCGTGAATTCCCTTCTTGGTCACGAATGCAGTCTGTATCTTTGCAAACTAATCTGTTTAATCAAATATTAAGTTTTATTCAAATTCCCAAAGAATTTGGGACAGACAGCAAATTGTTTTTCTGCATGGTCTTCCTTTGTCATGCATCCTCTTTGCATCTTAAGAAAAATAGCCTTGAATATTTGCATAGATCAAAATTGAAGCACAACAGTATTTTGTATGCTATTAAGATATCTGTAAAGGTGAAGAAGTTTAGTGTGCTCTCGCTGGCAGGAGGGCTTTAAAATATTAGTAAAACTTTCTACAATTTATTTATTTATTTTTAAACAGAATTCCAGTCCAACTGGAATGAGTTTCACAGTCCCAATGTGTGAAAGCTATAATTAGTGAATTACAACATTTTGAAATGAGGAGTTATTAAATCTAACTAGAATTAAACTAATTAAACTTAAAAAAAATAATGAGTGATTGTACAGCAAGCTGGATAACTCTGTGCTGTGATAAAACCTGGATGATGAATGAATACTTTCCAGCCAGCCTGTTCTTTGGAGGGTCTTGAAGACGCTATGATGTACAGCTCTTTGGAGCTTTGTTGATCAGAAGAACCTGAGGGTAACTTAAGGAGCAGCTTGGCTTTGCTAATGCTGATTTTTTTTACCTGATACAGTCTATTCTTACCTCCTTTCCTTCAGTTCAATACATATGCAGGCTCAAAAAGCCTGTTATAGAGCATTTGTGGAAGCTCAGGCTGAGAGTAACAGAAGTGAAAGATATCTCCACTAAAAAATATTTTTGCCAAAGAGGAGCCTTACCTGGGAGGATTGAAGTGCAAGTGAGTCAAATGCTGTGCAAGGCTACCCCTGTGCATGGCCACCCCTGTGCTTCTCCAGCTGAAACACACAAGAGCGTGTATATGCTTCATTCCCAATTTTTCACTTCCTATTTCTAAGCGTTTTGCCTTTTTGCTGCTGCTGCTGCATTGGGTGAGGCTACATTGCACTGTGTAAACGCACAACGCTGAGACTCTCAGGTTGTTTGAACACCGCTTTAGGTTCAGCTGCAGTACACTGTTCCTCTGATCTTTTATGTTCCTGAGCAGATGTCTTTCATTAATTTATGGATTTATCATCTTTTCTTTCTCTCCTTTTTTTTTTTTCTTTTTTACACCTGGCAGCTGGCTCAAGTTTCAGCAGTTATTGTCTATTTTGCATTACCCATAGAATTGAATGTCATCTGTCTTCACAAAGCTATAGCTAAGAGAATTGAGGCAAGCCACACGAGCTGCTGGGACAGAGCTTGTTTGCGTTCCATTCGGCACCCCTCCTCCCTTTACCTCCTTAATATTTATTTGTGCTCGTTTTCTTTCCTGGCCTTGAATGGGGCTTAGCTCGTGTTCGGTACAGCTGTATGTTTACTGAATCTATTTCATCATGAGTCATTGTGCGTGTGTAAGTATCCTGGAAACAGCTAGTGCTTTCTTGGAAGAACAGTTGCTTTTCAGCCCAAGCACTTAAAAAGGAAATTAAGCAATTGGTCAGTTCAGTTTTTTTCTGAAATAGCAATGGGTTATCTAATTCTTAGCTCTTAAGTCTGTCATTAACTATTTTTTTCAAGATTATTACAGATTGCATATTTTATCACAGAAAAGTGTTAACCTTAGGATCAAGATATAAAGATTTGTTGCATACTTGATATCACTTTAAGGCTACTAAGTGCTTAAGTACAAGTATAATTTTAATAAAAATGGATTTCTGAGAATCTGAGTCTCAGAACATCTTTTAATACATGTTTCATTCAATATCAATATCCTCTGGCATTAGAGCAGAGAATATTTAAAAATCGTAAATGCTGAAGGAATCCAAATGCTTAGACAAGTGTCTAATATGCTTAAATCCAGCAAATATAAGAGCGTTTTTTGAAATTTAAGAGAATATACACCAAACTTGATATTAACATGTTGTCAGCGTCAGAGGAATTACAAATTAAGGAGAGTTAGGACTTTTTTTTTTTCTTCTAGTTACTGGAATGCCCCTTTGGACCCCCACTTTTGTGAAAGGATCGTATAAAATGCTTTTCTGGCATAGAAGTTTTGATTTGTCTAAAACTCTTATCACTAAGCAATAGGTGACAGCTTGCTACTATTATTTCACTTACGTATTTTGACAGATGGCACTGCAGAGTGTAATGCTCTTTTAGACTTCTCTATCAGTCTAATGGAGGTAACTGGAGGTTCTTTCAACTCTTCTCTTGGCACAAGAAGTATGTCAGTCATAAATTATCTTCTTTGTAATCATTAAGCATCTAAAACAAAATGCAAGTTCAGCTGAGCCGTTTTCCATGTGCTTGCAGATAATAAGAGGTTTTTAAACTAACATTGTTGATGACTTTTTTTTTTTTTGGTTTTTTAAATGCTGCATTATCTAAAAGTGAATCTTTTAACTGAAATAAAAGGAGAGGGTTTCAGTAGATTTCATGAATTAGAGAAAAAGGAATACTGCTGAAAAAAAAACCTAGCTAATCATCAGTAGCCTGATGATAAAAATTAGTCTGGATTTCCCATCTCGAGGCCTGGAATGAGATGTTCTGTGCTGACATGCGCCCAGCCATAAGGTGGAAGGGGCACCTTGGCTTCAGTTCATGTGACAACTTGGTTGACCTTCCCTCCCACCATAAGGTGTGAAACAAGTGAAATTTTCAACAATTGTTTTTAGAAGAAACAGTCCCAGAGAAGCTTCTGGGAAGAACCCTTAATTGACCTTGTGGGGGTCACATTGATTTTTCTCCACGTGCATCTTCATTTCTGATAAATTATAAAGCCATTAATTTGCTGAGGAAATGGCAGGGCCAGCCTGCGGCACAGATGTGACCAGACCTAGCACACAGTACACAAAAGAGAGCCAAGAAGCTGAGGGGAAAATCAGCAAGCCAAGATGGTTATGGTTAGCTTCACATTCCCTTGGGAACTCTTTTAGTTGTTTCTGTTTACAAATCTAAAAGGTAATGATGTTTCTAGGATAAATAGGCTGCCTTATAGGGTAAGTGGCCATTTATTGATCTTCTAGCCCACATTTATTGATTGGTTAGCCCCAAATACAGCTTTGTTCTCCGAGGAGTTAACTGTGTAAATCAGGATGCGACAAGTTTGGGGGGAGGAGGGAGACTGAGTGGCGGGGGGCTTTGCCTATTACAAATTTCACTTTGATTTGCAAGGTGGTCACTGGAGCAAAGTAACAACCAGATTAGAGAGAGTTACTCAAGATACTAAAATTTATCGACACAAATTAAACAAGTGAGATGTACTGCCTGTATAAAACATCACTCAAAATGATAAAGCAGCTCCAACTATTTCACACACATTAGCTTTATTTTGTGCAAGATGCACAACACTGCGAGAAAAAGAAACTTTAACTGGAAATGCAAAAGAAGCAGAAAAGCTTCTGATAAGTTTTCTGTGGCACATGCTTCATACATTTGTTTCCTTAGCAACAAGTGAACATTCGTATGGTACACAAGCCGTAAACTTGCAAGATTCCCGAGTGTCAGCAGCCAGACTGATAGAAAATACAGAGTTTAAGTCAGATATCCTTACATCCCTCATTTAGCCATTTTACAGAAAATTTCAGTGCAGCAATTCAAATTGGTTTTTTTCTCCTGTAGTCGCGGGGAACTGTAGAGTGTTTAAGGGGGCACTTTGCTAGCTCTGTGTGTTCAGAAACAGCTTTCTCAAGAACAGCATTTTCCTTTACTAACTCAATCCTACATGCAGGAAGGCTTGTCACCGAATCACTTGAAAAAGGCCAAGCTCATGTTCTTTTACACCCGCTACCCAAGTTCCAATATGCTGAAAACCTACTTCTCAGACGTAAAGGTAAGCAAATCTCTTCCGCCTTTTCTTACTGCATGCTTTATTTGCTCCTGAAATGGTATCATATTATCATATTAGAGATTAGTAATATTTCTGGGTACACAAAGGTTACAGCTGTCTTTATTCACTTGTTCTTCCTGGTGAGGTGGACCCTGCTTACAGTTGGATGAGGAAAAGGGATATTTTTAGTTTAAAAATAGAAAGTCACTGAAATCTTAGAGCAAACTAAGAATAATTATTACAGTAAATTAAACAGATTTTGTTATACATATCCTATTAAAAATGAGGTTTCTGTGGTGGTAGAAATGTACTTCCAAGAACGTTTTGGAGCAGCTCTCAAGTGCTCCCTTATTGTTTCATTTTGGTTGGTTTCCTCATATTTGTGCTTACATAAACAGAGTGTAGAATCCCTTTCTTTCTGTCAAAAAGAAACAGTACATTGAAATTCTCCATGCAGAAGCTGCTTAAAAACAAAAGTGATGATTGTCTCTTATTTACAACTTAATTTGTTGTTGATGCAGAGTACACTGAGCATAAGGAGGATGAATAAAGTGACAGATTCAGGCCACATTATTCAAATGAGGATATGAAAGCTGTCGACATACAGCTGCATCCTCCCTCATTCTACAGAATATTAGGACCTCCTGATTTTTTTTCTAAAAGTAATTGTTCCTTCACATCAACTTGATTTTGTGTTAATCATCTAAGTTTTTTTTTAAAAAAAACATAGATTGGGTTTTAATGATTATAATGGCATACATGGTGTCATTATCTAAGTAACTTTATAAACATTACATTA